>MU128912.1:571611-618593 GCA_014904985.1 Hydnum rufescens UP504
TTCCTGACCCTTTCATCTCTTTAGTACTGAGTAATTTCCGGACCATCGATTGCGGTCTAGGCGCTTGGTCGCTGCCCGCTCTCTCGGGCTGCCTCTGCCCAGTTCAAGTAACAGAGTCAGCCCCGATGATATTCGGGCTGATTCCGATGGTGGCCGGCCACTTCACGGATTGGGGAGCGGACTTCTATCAAGAGGTCCAGTCCTTGGGCCACATTTGTGTTCATTGGAAAGAAATGTCAAGATATCAGGCTGTATCATTATGGGACCCATGTCGAGGTTCAGGAGACGGGTACGCCTGTCTCCCTTCCCCATATCATACCATCCGCTATTCAGCTCTTAATCGTCAAGCTTAATATCGTTTGTACAGGGCCAAGCTGGAGGGTACAATTCTCAAGTCGCAATACTCTGGTGAAGAACGGGGCCAGCTGAAGGATTGCGAGCTGGCGCCAGGGGTGGCAACCCAACCAGATGGTATGTTACACTCGTATTGGCTCCTTGTGTTCGTGTTGCCTTTGATGTCTCTCCTTATCTTGTTAGTCTCGCTAAAGGCGAGCGTCTGAGTCTCTGGCAGTCTTATTGAGAGTTTTCGTACTTCTGTATACCACACTGTGCGGCACGGGCTGTTATTATTAGAATGCGTTTCGATGTGAATGCAACGCTCTTATGAGGCGTGTCGTCGAATCTATAGCGGATCCAGAGGTGTGCAGAGTGTGCTGTCAGCCTTCTGTATTTTGTGACGTGCAGAGCAAGATAAGGCGATTCAGGAAACCCAGTAATTGATCTCACGCTCGCGTTGCGCGTTACGCAGCGTAATTCGTATAATAGGGAACTGAGGAGTCATCATGTTAGCACGAAAGGGATCGTGAAAAAGACATAGTACGTACATCACAACGAAAAGGGATGCGGAGTGTCTGGGAATGATGTTCGGTGGATTTCCATAACAACGACTGTTTCGCCGAATCCATGGTGTACGGACCCACAGAGTTTCGACAGGAAACCCATCCTGGTGGAGCCATTTGCCCCAGGTTGGTTTTGAGCGGTCTAACACACATCCCCTTCTGTGAAGCTTTGCCAATACAAGATATTCCAAGTCAAGATCAGAGTTGGTTGTTTTTGTCGGGACGAACCGAAAAAAATTGAGTCGTAAAGCGAGATTCTGCCCCTGAAAATGCAGCGCCCGCGCCGAGTGGATCATATACTCTGATTCTGTCTGCTCTGCGTGGAGAGAGAGTCAAGTATCTGCTGACAGCACTTCCGAATGCAAAGGATGGGATCAAATGCATCAAAGAATTCTCTCCAAGGATAGGAGAATTGACCCAATTTCATGCTTGCTAAGATAGATTTCCCAAGAGTGAGGTACTTGTTATGAACAGAATTTTTGAGAAGGAAGTTATTCCTACTCTCCTTATGAAATCAGTTCTGTGAGCTTTTTTGGTCTGTTGTATCCTACCATATTATTTAACCATCAGTGTCCAGGATGAGAAAATCTGAGGTGCTCACAAGCCTGAAGAGTTCAGCATTGGCAAAGTCCACCTGTTACTGGAAGCTTTGGAAGACTCTAAAGCCTTCAGAACCATCTTCTGAAAGCTTTAGAGTCCTCCAGACCCTCCAGGTGACAGGTGGATTTTGCTGATGCAAGGTGGACTATATGCAAGATGCTGTCTTCCCCAGCACTGTAGGCCTGAACAGTTGAAAGGTTCCAGGTTCTACTATTACAAAAATCCAGATTCTTTTGAATTCTTTCAACTGTTCAGGGCTGTGAGTATTTGTGTTTGCTGGTGTTTTTTTGGGCTGTCTGCTCCAGATCACTGGCCAGTACTTCTTGTTAAGGGTTGTTTGTAGTATGGGGAAGTGATCATGTAATCAGGCCAAGTATGAACAGGAGCCCCTTAATATGATTGACAAGGAGACTTGAAAAGCAAGGATTATGTAATGTCATGGAAAATGAGAATGCAGAGGAATGAAGTGGAGGAACTGAATTCTCAGGGAGACTTGAGACAAGAGGAGGAATTGGTGAGAAGAGACAATCACAGGAACATATATTCTCAATCTTCTGAAGGGGCAAGAGTACATGAAGTATCTACTTATATACTGAAAGATCAAGGAGGCTTGGTAAGGAATTATTAATGAGTAGATACATGGCACCTATGTGGCAAGTAATGAGGTATACTCAGTGTCACCTGATATGGGAAGGACAACTATATTGTGATTACCTAATGAGGCATACTGTATGATACATGAGTTATAAGTAACCGGTCTAGCATGTATTGTGGTGGAACCAACTTTACCTCAGTGTTGCCTGATATGGGAAGGACAACTATATTGTGATTACCTAATGAGGCATACTGTATGATACATGAGTTATAAGTAACCGGTCTAGCATGTATTGTGGTGGAACCAACTTTACCTCAGTGTTGCCTGATATGGGAAGGACAACTATATTGTGATTACCTAATGAGGCATACTGTATGATACATGAGTTATAAGTAACCGGTCTAGCATGTATTGTGGTGGAACCAACTTTACCTCAGTGTTGCCTGATATGGGAAGGACAACTATATTGTGATTACCTAATGAGGCATACTGTATGATACATGAGTTATAAGTAACCGGTCTAGCATGTATTGTGGTGGAACCAACTTTACCTCAGTGTTGCCTGATATGGGAAGGACAACTATATTGTGATTACCTAATGAGGCATACTGTATGATACATGAGTTATAAGTAACCGGTCTAGCATGTATTGTGGTGGAACCAACTTTACCTCAGTGTTGCCTGATATGGGAAGGACAACTATATTGTGATTACCTAATGAGGCATACTGTATGATACATGAGTTATAAGTAACCGGTCTAGCATGTATTGTGGTGGAACCAACTTTACCTCAGTGTTGCCTGATATGGGAAGGACAACTATATTGTGATTACCTAATGAGGCATACTGTATGATACATGAGTTATAAGTAACCGGTCTAGCATGTATTGTGGTGGAACCAACTTTACCTCAGTGTTGCCTGATATGGGAAGGACAACTATATTGTGATTACCTAATGAGGCATACTGTATGATACATGAGTTATAAGTAACCGGTCTAGCATGTATTGTGGTGGAACCAACTTTACCTCAGTGTTGCCTGATATGGGAAGGACAACTATATTGTGATTACCTAATGAGGCATACTGTATGATACATGAGTTATAAGTAACCGGTCTAGCATGTATTGTGGTGGAACCAACTTTACCTCAGTGTTGCCTGATATGGGAAGGACAACTATATTGTGATTACCTAATGAGGCATACTGTATGATACATGAGTTATAAGTAACCGGTCTAGCATGTATTGTGGTGGAACCAACTTTACCTCAGTGTTGCCTGATATGGGAAGGACAACTATATTGTGATTACCTAATGAGGCATACTGTATGATACATGAGTTATAAGTAACCGGTCTAGCATGTATTGTGGTGGAACCAACTTTACCTCAGTGTTGCCTGATATGGGAAGGACAACTATATTGTGATTACCTAATGAGGCATACTGTATGATACATGAGTTATAAGTAACCGGTCTAGCATGTATTGTGGTGGAACCAACTTTACCTCAGTGTTGCCTGATATGGGAAGGACAACTATATTGTGATTACCTAATGAGGCATACTGTATGATACATGAGTTATAAGTAACCGGTCTAGCATGTATTGTGGTGGAACCAACTTTACCTCAGTGTTGCCTGATATGGGAAGGACAACTATATTGTGATTACCTAATGAGGCATACTGTATGATACATGAGTTATAAGTAACCGGTCTAGCATGTATTGTGGTGGAACCAACTTTACCTCAGTGTTGCCTGATATGGGAAGGACAACTATATTGTGATTACCTAATGAGGCATACTGTATGATACATGAGTTATAAGTAACCGGTCTAGCATGTATTGTGGTGGAACCAACTTTACCTCAGTGTTGCCTGATATGGGAAGGACAACTATATTGTGATTACCTAATGAGGCATACTGTATGATACATGAGTTATAAGTAACCGGTCTAGCATGTATTGTGGTGGAACCAACTTTACCTCAGTGTTGCCTGATATGGGAAGGACAACTATATTGTGATTACCTAATGAGGCATACTGTATGATACATGAGTTATAAGTAACCGGTCTAGCATGTATTGTGGTGGAACCAACTTTACCTCAGTGTTGCCTGATATGGGAAGGACAACTATATTGTGATTACCTAATGAGGCATACTGTATGATACATGAGTTATAAGTAACCGGTCTAGCATGTATTGTGGTGGAACCAACTTTACCTCAGTGTTGCCTGATATGGGAAGGACAACTATATTGTGATTACCTAATGAGGCATACTGTATGATACATGAGTTATAAGTAACCGGTCTAGCATGTATTGTGGTGGAACCAACTTTACCTCAGTGTTGCCTGATATGGGAAGGACAACTATATTGTGATTACCTAATGAGGCATACTGTATGATACATGAGTTATAAGTAACCGGTCTAGCATGTATTGTGGTGGAACCAACTTTACCTCAGTGTTGCCTGATATGGGAAGGACAACTATATTGTGATTACCTAATGAGGCATACTGTATGATACATGAGTTATAAGTAACCGGTCTAGCATGTATTGTGGTGGAACCAACTTTACCTCAGTGTTGCCTGATATGGGAAGGACAACTATATTGTGATTACCTAATGAGGCATACTGTATGATACATGAGTTATAAGTAACCGGTCTAGCATGTATTGTGGTGGAACCAACTTTACCTCAGTGTTGCCTGATATGGGAAGGACAACTATATTGTGATTACCTAATGAGGCATACTGTATGATACATGAGTTATAAGTAACCGGTCTAGCATGTATTGTGGTGGAACCAACTTTACCTCAGTGTTGCCTGATATGGGAAGGACAACTATATTGTGATTACCTAATGAGGCATACTGTATGATACATGAGTTATAAGTAACCGGTCTAGCATGTATTGTGGTGGAACCAACTTTACCTCAGTGTTGCCTGATATGGGAAGGACAACTATATTGTGATTACCTAATGAGGCATACTGTATGATACATGAGTTATAAGTAACCGGTCTAGCATGTATTGTGGTGGAACCAACTTTACCTCAGTGTTGCCTGATATGGGAAGGACAACTATATTGTGATTACCTAATGAGGCATACTGTATGATACATGAGTTATAAGTAACCGGTCTAGCATGTATTGTGGTGGAACCAACTTTACCTCAGTGTTGCCTGATATGGGAAGGACAACTATATTGTGATTACCTAATGAGGCATACTGTATGATACATGAGTTATAAGTAACCGGTCTAGCATGTATTGTGGTGGAACCAACTTTACCTCAGTGTTGCCTGATATGGGAAGGACAACTATATTGTGATTACCTAATGAGGCATACTGTATGATACATGAGTTATAAGTAACCGGTCTAGCATGTATTGTGGTGGAACCAACTTTACCTCAGTGTTGCCTGATATGGGAAGGACAACTATATTGTGATTACCTAATGAGGCATACTGTATGATACATGAGTTATAAGTAACCGGTCTAGCATGTATTGTGGTGGAACCAACTTTACCTCAGTGTTGCCTGATATGGGAAGGACAACTATATTGTGATTACCTAATGAGGCATACTGTATGATACATGAGTTATAAGTAACCGGTCTAGCATGTATTGTGGTGGAACCAACTTTACCTCAGTGTTGCCTGATATGGGAAGGACAACTATATTGTGATTACCTAATGAGGCATACTGTATGATACATGAGTTATAAGTAACCGGTCTAGCATGTATTGTGGTGGAACCAACTTTACCTCAGTGTTGCCTGATATGGGAAGGACAACTATATTGTGATTACCTAATGAGGCATACTGTATGATACATGAGTTATAAGTAACCGGTCTAGCATGTATTGTGGTGGAACCAACTTTACCTCAGTGTTGCCTGATATGGGAAGGACAACTATATTGTGATTACCTAATGAGGCATACTGTATGATACATGAGTTATAAGTAACCGGTCTAGCATGTATTGTGGTGGAACCAACTTTACCTCAGTGTTGCCTGATATGGGAAGGACAACTATATTGTGATTACCTAATGAGGCATACTGTATGATACATGAGTTATAAGTAACCGGTCTAGCATGTATTGTGGTGGAACCAACTTTACCTCAGTGTTGCCTGATATGGGAAGGACAACTATATTGTGATTACCTAATGAGGCATACTGTATGATACATGAGTTATAAGTAACCGGTCTAGCATGTATTGTGGTGGAACCAACTTTACCTCAGTGTTGCCTGATATGGGAAGGACAACTATATTGTGATTACCTAATGAGGCATACTGTATGATACATGAGTTATAAGTAACCGGTCTAGCATGTATTGTGGTGGAACCAACTTTACCTCAGTGTTGCCTGATATGGGAAGGACAACTATATTGTGATTACCTAATGAGGCATACTGTATGATACATGAGTTATAAGTAACCGGTCTAGCATGTATTGTGGTGGAACCAACTTTACCTCAGTGTTGCCTGATATGGGAAGGACAACTATATTGTGATTACCTAATGAGGCATACTGTATGATACATGAGTTATAAGTAACCGGTCTAGCATGTATTGTGGTGGAACCAACTTTACCTCAGTGTTGCCTGATATGGGAAGGACAACTATATTGTGATTACCTAATGAGGCATACTGTATGATACATGAGTTATAAGTAACCGGTCTAGCATGTATTGTGGTGGAACCAACTTTACCTCAGTGTTGCCTGATATGGGAAGGACAACTATATTGTGATTACCTAATGAGGCATACTGTATGATACATGAGTTATAAGTAACCGGTCTAGCATGTATTGTGGTGGAACCAACTTTACCTCAGTGTTGCCTGATATGGGAAGGACAACTATATTGTGATTACCTAATGAGGCATACTGTATGATACATGAGTTATAAGTAACCGGTCTAGCATGTATTGTGGTGGAACCAACTTTACCTCAGTGTTGCCTGATATGGGAAGGACAACTATATTGTGATTACCTAATGAGGCATACTGTATGATACATGAGTTATAAGTAACCGGTCTAGCATGTATTGTGGTGGAACCAACTTTACCTCAGTGTTGCCTGATATGGGAAGGACAACTATATTGTGATTACCTAATGAGGCATACTGTATGATACATGAGTTATAAGTAACCGGTCTAGCATGTATTGTGGTGGAACCAACTTTACCTCAGTGTTGCCTGATATGGGAAGGACAACTATATTGTGATTACCTAATGAGGCATACTGTATGATACATGAGTTATAAGTAACCGGTCTAGCATGTATTGTGGTGGAACCAACTTTACCTCAGTGTTGCCTGATATGGGAAGGACAACTATATTGTGATTACCTAATGAGGCATACTGTATGATACATGAGTTATAAGTAACCGGTCTAGCATGTATTGTGGTGGAACCAACTTTACCTCAGTGTTGCCTGATATGGGAAGGACAACTATATTGTGATTACCTAATGAGGCATACTGTATGATACATGAGTTATAAGTAACCGGTCTAGCATGTATTGTGGTGGAACCAACTTTACCTCAGTGTTGCCTGATATGGGAAGGACAACTATATTGTGATTACCTAATGAGGCATACTGTATGATACATGAGTTATAAGTAACCGGTCTAGCATGTATTGTGGTGGAACCAACTTTACCTCAGTGTTGCCTGATATGGGAAGGACAACTATATTGTGATTACCTAATGAGGCATACTGTATGATACATGAGTTATAAGTAACCGGTCTAGCATGTATTGTGGTGGAACCAACTTTACCTCAGTGTTGCCTGATATGGGAAGGACAACTATATTGTGATTACCTAATGAGGCATACTGTATGATACATGAGTTATAAGTAACCGGTCTAGCATGTATTGTGGTGGAACCAACTTTACCTCAGTGTTGCCTGATATGGGAAGGACAACTATATTGTGATTACCTAATGAGGCATACTGTATGATACATGAGTTATAAGTAACCGGTCTAGCATGTATTGTGGTGGAACCAACTTTACCTCAGTGTTGCCTGATATGGGAAGGACAACTATATTGTGATTACCTAATGAGGCATACTGTATGATACATGAGTTATAAGTAACCGGTCTAGCATGTATTGTGGTGGAACCAACTTTACCTCAGTGTTGCCTGATATGGGAAGGACAACTATATTGTGATTACCTAATGAGGCATACTGTATGATACATGAGTTATAAGTAACCGGTCTAGCATGTATTGTGGTGGAACCAACTTTACCTCAGTGTTGCCTGATATGGGAAGGACAACTATATTGTGATTACCTAATGAGGCATACTGTATGATACATGAGTTATAAGTAACCGGTCTAGCATGTATTGTGGTGGAACCAACTTTACCTCAGTGTTGCCTGATATGGGAAGGACAACTATATTGTGATTACCTAATGAGGCATACTGTATGATACATGAGTTATAAGTAACCGGTCTAGCATGTATTGTGGTGGAACCAACTTTACCTCAGTGTTGCCTGATATGGGAAGGACAACTATATTGTGATTACCTAATGAGGCATACTGTATGATACATGAGTTATAAGTAACCGGTCTAGCATGTATTGTGGTGGAACCAACTTTACCTCAGTGTTGCCTGATATGGGAAGGACAACTATATTGTGATTACCTAATGAGGCATACTGTATGATACATGAGTTATAAGTAACCGGTCTAGCATGTATTGTGGTGGAACCAACTTTACCTCAGTGTTGCCTGATATGGGAAGGACAACTATATTGTGATTACCTAATGAGGCATACTGTATGATACATGAGTTATAAGTAACCGGTCTAGCATGTATTGTGGTGGAACCAACTTTACCTCAGTGTTGCCTGATATGGGAAGGACAACTATATTGTGATTACCTAATGAGGCATACTGTATGATACATGAGTTATAAGTAACCGGTCTAGCATGTATTGTGGTGGAACCAACTTTACCTCAGTGTTGCCTGATATGGGAAGGACAACTATATTGTGATTACCTAATGAGGCATACTGTATGATACATGAGTTATAAGTAACCGGTCTAGCATGTATTGTGGTGGAACCAACTTTACCTCAGTGTTGCCTGATATGGGAAGGACAACTATATTGTGATTACCTAATGAGGCATACTGTATGATACATGAGTTATAAGTAACCGGTCTAGCATGTATTGTGGTGGAACCAACTTTACCTCAGTGTTGCCTGATATGGGAAGGACAACTATATTGTGATTACCTAATGAGGCATACTGTATGATACATGAGTTATAAGTAACCGGTCTAGCATGTATTGTGGTGGAACCAACTTTACCTCAGTGTTGCCTGATATGGGAAGGACAACTATATTGTGATTACCTAATGAGGCATACTGTATGATACATGAGTTATAAGTAACCGGTCTAGCATGTATTGTGGTGGAACCAACTTTACCTCAGTGTTGCCTGATATGGGAAGGACAACTATATTGTGATTACCTAATGAGGCATACTGTATGATACATGAGTTATAAGTAACCGGTCTAGCATGTATTGTGGTGGAACCAACTTTACCTCAGTGTTGCCTGATATGGGAAGGACAACTATATTGTGATTACCTAATGAGGCATACTGTATGATACATGAGTTATAAGTAACCGGTCTAGCATGTATTGTGGTGGAACCAACTTTACCTCAGTGTTGCCTGATATGGGAAGGACAACTATATTGTGATTACCTAATGAGGCATACTGTATGATACATGAGTTATAAGTAACCGGTCTAGCATGTATTGTGGTGGAACCAACTTTACCTCAGTGTTGCCTGATATGGGAAGGACAACTATATTGTGATTACCTAATGAGGCATACTGTATGATACATGAGTTATAAGTAACCGGTCTAGCATGTATTGTGGTGGAACCAACTTTACCTCAGTGTTGCCTGATATGGGAAGGACAACTATATTGTGATTACCTAATGAGGCATACTGTATGATACATGAGTTATAAGTAACCGGTCTAGCATGTATTGTGGTGGAACCAACTTTACCTCAGTGTTGCCTGATATGGGAAGGACAACTATATTGTGATTACCTAATGAGGCATACTGTATGATACATGAGTTATAAGTAACCGGTCTAGCATGTATTGTGGTGGAACCAACTTTACCTCAGTGTTGCCTGATATGGGAAGGACAACTATATTGTGATTACCTAATGAGGCATACTGTATGATACATGAGTTATAAGTAACCGGTCTAGCATGTATTGTGGTGGAACCAACTTTACCTCAGTGTTGCCTGATATGGGAAGGACAACTATATTGTGATTACCTAATGAGGCATACTGTATGATACATGAGTTATAAGTAACCGGTCTAGCATGTATTGTGGTGGAACCAACTTTACCTCAGTGTTGCCTGATATGGGAAGGACAACTATATTGTGATTACCTAATGAGGCATACTGTATGATACATGAGTTATAAGTAACCGGTCTAGCATGTATTGTGGTGGAACCAACTTTACCTCAGTGTTGCCTGATATGGGAAGGACAACTATATTGTGATTACCTAATGAGGCATACTGTATGATACATGAGTTATAAGTAACCGGTCTAGCATGTATTGTGGTGGAACCAACTTTACCTCAGTGTTGCCTGATATGGGAAGGACAACTATATTGTGATTACCTAATGAGGCATACTGTATGATACATGAGTTATAAGTAACCGGTCTAGCATGTATTGTGGTGGAACCAACTTTACCTCAGTGTTGCCTGATATGGGAAGGACAACTATATTGTGATTACCTAATGAGGCATACTGTATGATACATGAGTTATAAGTAACCGGTCTAGCATGTATTGTGGTGGAACCAACTTTACCTCAGTGTTGCCTGATATGGGAAGGACAACTATATTGTGATTACCTAATGAGGCATACTGTATGATACATGAGTTATAAGTAACCGGTCTAGCATGTATTGTGGTGGAACCAACTTTACCTCAGTGTTGCCTGATATGGGAAGGACAACTATATTGTGATTACCTAATGAGGCATACTGTATGATACATGAGTTATAAGTAACCGGTCTAGCATGTATTGTGGTGGAACCAACTTTACCTCAGTGTTGCCTGATATGGGAAGGACAACTATATTGTGATTACCTAATGAGGCATACTGTATGATACATGAGTTATAAGTAACCGGTCTAGCATGTATTGTGGTGGAACCAACTTTACCTCAGTGTTGCCTGATATGGGAAGGACAACTATATTGTGATTACCTAATGAGGCATACTGTATGATACATGAGTTATAAGTAACCGGTCTAGCATGTATTGTGGTGGAACCAACTTTACCTCAGTGTTGCCTGATATGGGAAGGACAACTATATTGTGATTACCTAATGAGGCATACTGTATGATACATGAGTTATAAGTAACCGGTCTAGCATGTATTGTGGTGGAACCAACTTTACCTCAGTGTTGCCTGATATGGGAAGGACAACTATATTGTGATTACCTAATGAGGCATACTGTATGATACATGAGTTATAAGTAACCGGTCTAGCATGTATTGTGGTGGAACCAACTTTACCTCAGTGTTGCCTGATATGGGAAGGACAACTATATTGTGATTACCTAATGAGGCATACTGTATGATACATGAGTTATAAGTAACCGGTCTAGCATGTATTGTGGTGGAACCAACTTTACCTCAGTGTTGCCTGATATGGGAAGGACAACTATATTGTGATTACCTAATGAGGCATACTGTATGATACATGAGTTATAAGTAACCGGTCTAGCATGTATTGTGGTGGAACCAACTTTACCTCAGTGTTGCCTGATATGGGAAGGACAACTATATTGTGATTACCTAATGAGGCATACTGTATGATACATGAGTTATAAGTAACCGGTCTAGCATGTATTGTGGTGGAACCAACTTTACCTCAGTGTTGCCTGATATGGGAAGGACAACTATATTGTGATTACCTAATGAGGCATACTGTATGATACATGAGTTATAAGTAACCGGTCTAGCATGTATTGTGGTGGAACCAACTTTACCTCAGTGTTGCCTGATATGGGAAGGACAACTATATTGTGATTACCTAATGAGGCATACTGTATGATACATGAGTTATAAGTAACCGGTCTAGCATGTATTGTGGTGGAACCAACTTTACCTCAGTGTTGCCTGATATGGGAAGGACAACTATATTGTGATTACCTAATGAGGCATACTGTATGATACATGAGTTATAAGTAACCGGTCTAGCATGTATTGTGGTGGAACCAACTTTACCTCAGTGTTGCCTGATATGGGAAGGACAACTATATTGTGATTACCTAATGAGGCATACTGTATGATACATGAGTTATAAGTAACCGGTCTAGCATGTATTGTGGTGGAACCAACTTTACCTCAGTGTTGCCTGATATGGGAAGGACAACTATATTGTGATTACCTAATGAGGCATACTGTATGATACATGAGTTATAAGTAACCGGTCTAGCATGTATTGTGGTGGAACCAACTTTACCTCAGTGTTGCCTGATATGGGAAGGACAACTATATTGTGATTACCTAATGAGGCATACTGTATGATACATGAGTTATAAGTAACCGGTCTAGCATGTATTGTGGTGGAACCAACTTTACCTCAGTGTTGCCTGATATGGGAAGGACAACTATATTGTGATTACCTAATGAGGCATACTGTATGATACATGAGTTATAAGTAACCGGTCTAGCATGTATTGTGGTGGAACCAACTTTACCTCAGTGTTGCCTGATATGGGAAGGACAACTATATTGTGATTACCTAATGAGGCATACTGTATGATACATGAGTTATAAGTAACCGGTCTAGCATGTATTGTGGTGGAACCAACTTTACCTCAGTGTTGCCTGATATGGGAAGGACAACTATATTGTGATTACCTAATGAGGCATACTGTATGATACATGAGTTATAAGTAACCGGTCTAGCATGTATTGTGGTGGAACCAACTTTACCTCAGTGTTGCCTGATATGGGAAGGACAACTATATTGTGATTACCTAATGAGGCATACTGTATGATACATGAGTTATAAGTAACCGGTCTAGCATGTATTGTGGTGGAACCAACTTTACCTCAGTGTTGCCTGATATGGGAAGGACAACTATATTGTGATTACCTAATGAGGCATACTGTATGATACATGAGTTATAAGTAACCGGTCTAGCATGTATTGTGGTGGAACCAACTTTACCTCAGTGTTGCCTGATATGGGAAGGACAACTATATTGTGATTACCTAATGAGGCATACTGTATGATACATGAGTTATAAGTAACCGGTCTAGCATGTATTGTGGTGGAACCAACTTTACCTCAGTGTTGCCTGATATGGGAAGGACAACTATATTGTGATTACCTAATGAGGCATACTGTATGATACATGAGTTATAAGTAACCGGTCTAGCATGTATTGTGGTGGAACCAACTTTACCTCAGTGTTGCCTGATATGGGAAGGACAACTATATTGTGATTACCTAATGAGGCATACTGTATGATACATGAGTTATAAGTAACCGGTCTAGCATGTATTGTGGTGGAACCAACTTTACCTCAGTGTTGCCTGATATGGGAAGGACAACTATATTGTGATTACCTAATGAGGCATACTGTATGATACATGAGTTATAAGTAACCGGTCTAGCATGTATTGTGGTGGAACCAACTTTACCTCAGTGTTGCCTGATATGGGAAGGACAACTATATTGTGATTACCTAATGAGGCATACTGTATGATACATGAGTTATAAGTAACCGGTCTAGCATGTATTGTGGTGGAACCAACTTTACCTCAGTGTTGCCTGATATGGGAAGGACAACTATATTGTGATTACCTAATGAGGCATACTGTATGATACATGAGTTATAAGTAACCGGTCTAGCATGTATTGTGGTGGAACCAACTTTACCTCAGTGTTGCCTGATATGGGAAGGACAACTATATTGTGATTACCTAATGAGGCATACTGTATGATACATGAGTTATAAGTAACCGGTCTAGCATGTATTGTGGTGGAACCAACTTTACCTCAGTGTTGCCTGATATGGGAAGGACAACTATATTGTGATTACCTAATGAGGCATACTGTATGATACATGAGTTATAAGTAACCGGTCTAGCATGTATTGTGGTGGAACCAACTTTACCTCAGTGTTGCCTGATATGGGAAGGACAACTATATTGTGATTACCTAATGAGGCATACTGTATGATACATGAGTTATAAGTAACCGGTCTAGCATGTATTGTGGTGGAACCAACTTTACCTCAGTGTTGCCTGATATGGGAAGGACAACTATATTGTGATTACCTAATGAGGCATACTGTATGATACATGAGTTATAAGTAACCGGTCTAGCATGTATTGTGGTGGAACCAACTTTACCTCAGTGTTGCCTGATATGGGAAGGACAACTATATTGTGATTACCTAATGAGGCATACTGTATGATACATGAGTTATAAGTAACCGGTCTAGCATGTATTGTGGTGGAACCAACTTTACCTCAGTGTTGCCTGATATGGGAAGGACAACTATATTGTGATTACCTAATGAGGCATACTGTATGATACATGAGTTATAAGTAACCGGTCTAGCATGTATTGTGGTGGAACCAACTTTACCTCAGTGTTGCCTGATATGGGAAGGACAACTATATTGTGATTACCTAATGAGGCATACTGTATGATACATGAGTTATAAGTAACCGGTCTAGCATGTATTGTGGTGGAACCAACTTTACCTCAGTGTTGCCTGATATGGGAAGGACAACTATATTGTGATTACCTAATGAGGCATACTGTATGATACATGAGTTATAAGTAACCGGTCTAGCATGTATTGTGGTGGAACCAACTTTACCTCAGTGTTGCCTGATATGGGAAGGACAACTATATTGTGATTACCTAATGAGGCATACTGTATGATACATGAGTTATAAGTAACCGGTCTAGCATGTATTGTGGTGGAACCAACTTTACCTCAGTGTTGCCTGATATGGGAAGGACAACTATATTGTGATTACCTAATGAGGCATACTGTATGATACATGAGTTATAAGTAACCGGTCTAGCATGTATTGTGGTGGAACCAACTTTACCTCAGTGTTGCCTGATATGGGAAGGACAACTATATTGTGATTACCTAATGAGGCATACTGTATGATACATGAGTTATAAGTAACCGGTCTAGCATGTATTGTGGTGGAACCAACTTTACCTCAGTGTTGCCTGATATGGGAAGGACAACTATATTGTGATTACCTAATGAGGCATACTGTATGATACATGAGTTATAAGTAACCGGTCTAGCATGTATTGTGGTGGAACCAACTTTACCTCAGTGTTGCCTGATATGGGAAGGACAACTATATTGTGATTACCTAATGAGGCATACTGTATGATACATGAGTTATAAGTAACCGGTCTAGCATGTATTGTGGTGGAACCAACTTTACCTCAGTGTTGCCTGATATGGGAAGGACAACTATATTGTGATTACCTAATGAGGCATACTGTATGATACATGAGTTATAAGTAACCGGTCTAGCATGTATTGTGGTGGAACCAACTTTACCTCAGTGTTGCCTGATATGGGAAGGACAACTATATTGTGATTACCTAATGAGGCATACTGTATGATACATGAGTTATAAGTAACCGGTCTAGCATGTATTGTGGTGGAACCAACTTTACCTCAGTGTTGCCTGATATGGGAAGGACAACTATATTGTGATTACCTAATGAGGCATACTGTATGATACATGAGTTATAAGTAACCGGTCTAGCATGTATTGTGGTGGAACCAACTTTACCTCAGTGTTGCCTGATATGGGAAGGACAACTATATTGTGATTACCTAATGAGGCATACTGTATGATACATGAGTTATAAGTAACCGGTCTAGCATGTATTGTGGTGGAACCAACTTTACCTCAGTGTTGCCTGATATGGGAAGGACAACTATATTGTGATTACCTAATGAGGCATACTGTATGATACATGAGTTATAAGTAACCGGTCTAGCATGTATTGTGGTGGAACCAACTTTACCTCAGTGTTGCCTGATATGGGAAGGACAACTATATTGTGATTACCTAATGAGGCATACTGTATGATACATGAGTTATAAGTAACCGGTCTAGCATGTATTGTGGTGGAACCAACTTTACCTCAGTGTTGCCTGATATGGGAAGGACAACTATATTGTGATTACCTAATGAGGCATACTGTATGATACATGAGTTATAAGTAACCGGTCTAGCATGTATTGTGGTGGAACCAACTTTACCTCAGTGTTGCCTGATATGGGAAGGACAACTATATTGTGATTACCTAATGAGGCATACTGTATGATACATGAGTTATAAGTAACCGGTCTAGCATGTATTGTGGTGGAACCAACTTTACCTCAGTGTTGCCTGATATGGGAAGGACAACTATATTGTGATTACCTAATGAGGCATACTGTATGATACATGAGTTATAAGTAACCGGTCTAGCATGTATTGTGGTGGAACCAACTTTACCTCAGTGTTGCCTGATATGGGAAGGACAACTATATTGTGATTACCTAATGAGGCATACTGTATGATACATGAGTTATAAGTAACCGGTCTAGCATGTATTGTGGTGGAACCAACTTTACCTCAGTGTTGCCTGATATGGGAAGGACAACTATATTGTGATTACCTAATGAGGCATACTGTATGATACATGAGTTATAAGTAACCGGTCTAGCATGTATTGTGGTGGAACCAACTTTACCTCAGTGTTGCCTGATATGGGAAGGACAACTATATTGTGATTACCTAATGAGGCATACTGTATGATACATGAGTTATAAGTAACCGGTCTAGCATGTATTGTGGTGGAACCAACTTTACCTCAGTGTTGCCTGATATGGGAAGGACAACTATATTGTGATTACCTAATGAGGCATACTGTATGATACATGAGTTATAAGTAACCGGTCTAGCATGTATTGTGGTGGAACCAACTTTACCTCAGTGTTGCCTGATATGGGAAGGACAACTGAGGAAGAAGCCAAAGCTCTGTTCTGGCATGTACCAGATTGGTTTGTGGCGCCGTGTCACATCTCAAACCCCCCTGCAATCTAGGGGCCATGCCTAGTGATTGGATGAAGTTTTTGTGTTTTATGCATGGCAGTGCTTTGGCAAGTATGTCTGCAGCTTGGTCTTCTGTGGGACACCATTCAATTGAACATATTTTGTGGCTATAGTGTGGTGGATGAAATGATGTTGTATGTTGATGTGTTTCATGTGTGTACTGGTATCAGTTGCATTGGTGGCAAGTGCTATGGCACTTTGATTGTCACACCAGATGGTGGTGGCTGGGTGGGCTCAGATCCGAGGTCGGTAAGCATGCCTTGTAGCCATATAGCTTCCTGTGCTGCGTGTGTTGAACTAATGTATTCTGCTTCTGTGGATGAGAGTGCTGGCGAGGTCTGGCCTTGCTACTCCATGTGACCATGGCACCAGCAATCATGAATACATATCCACTTGTGGATTTCCGTGAGTCAATATTGCCGGCCAGTCTGTGTCACTGAAGCCATGGGTGATTGCTGATAAATCATTGTTGAGCTTCCATCATATATAATGGATAGGTCTTGTGTCCCTTTGAGGTAGTGTAGGACACATTTGGCAGCAAGCCAATGTGTATGGCCATAGTTGGAGTTGAATTGGCAGAGTGATCCAACTGCATAAGCAATGTCAGGGTGGGTGGCCATGGCTGCATAAAGTAGGGAGCCTGTGATATTTTGGTAAGGAATGGATTTCATTTCCATGTGTTCAGTGTCATCTTGTGGGCATTGGGTAACTGATAGGGGGTGTTGGGGTCCAGGGGGTATGTACAGTATTTGCATCTGCCATCCCAGATTGCTCACAAATGTCTTGGATATAGTGACGCTGGGACAGGGTGATCCTCCTGTTTGGGTGGTCATGTATTATTCTATACCAATGATGAGGTGTGCTGGTCCAAGTTCTGTGATATTAAATCTCTGCTTTAGTTGGTCCTTGATATTGGTTAGGAATGCCTTTGAGTTTGTTGTGGTAAGGAGGTCATCCACATAAAGGGCAATAATCATAAGTATTCCCTCTTGGTGGTATATGTATAGGCACTTGTCACCGGAGCAGCATGTGAAACCGAGTTCTATAAGTACACTGTGGATGAGGTTGTTCCAGACTTTGCCAGATTGTTTGAGGCCATAAATGGTGTGTAGGAGGAGCCATATTTCATTGGGCTTGGCACTGACCCCCTCTGGGGGTTTCATGTAGATTTCCTCCTTTAGGTGGCCATTCAAGTAGGCAGTTTTGATGTCTAGCTGTTCAAGCTCTAAGTTGTGTATTGCTGCAATTGCACAGACAAGTCTGATTGAGGCAATCATTGTAACAGGTGTGTATGTATCGAAATAGTTGATTCCTGGGATTTGGCTGAAACCCTGTGCAACTAATCAGGCTTTGTAGCATGCAATGTTTCCTTCAGCATCTCACTTCAATTTGAAAATGAGTTTGCTGCCAATGAGCTTGTGGCCAGCTGGCACATCCTTTCGTTTGATAGTTTTGAATGTGTTATTTTCACATATTGATTGTATTTCGTCCTCAATTCCCTTCTGCCATTCATTGGCACTATTGCTCCTCATGGCTATGGTTGCTGAAGTCAGGTTACAAACCCTGGAAACCTGAGTTCAAACCTGAACCTGACCTGTGGTCAGGTTCAGGTTTGCCCTCATGAGTGATTTCAGGTTTTGGTCAAGTTTGGGTTTTGGGCCCCCATGTTTTCAGGTTCAGGTCAGGTTCAGGTTTAACCCAGGTTCAAACCTGAAATCATGAGCCCCTTCAGATATGAGAAATATCTGAGCTGAACACTGATTTTAACCATAATCCAGAATGAGTCATCAATTCTGGCAAGTTCCAGAGCTATGTAAGCAGGTTCCTTGGTGTGTATAGACTATGTATAGTCAATATAAACTCTGCATGAGGTTTTATGTTTAACTTCAGTTCAAAGTAACTTATTTCTCCACCAAGGAACCTGCTTACATAACTCTGGAACTTGCCAGAATTGATGACTCATTCTGGATTATGGTTAAAATCAGTGTTCAGCTCAGATATTTCTCATGTCTGAAGGGGCTCATGATTTCAGGTTTGAACCTGGGTTAAACCTGAACCTGACCTGAACCTAACCTAAGATAGGTTTTCTTAAGGTTAGGTTCAGGTTTTGCCAATTGAGGATATTCAGGTTTTGCCCAAATGGGGCAAAACCTGACCTGAACCTGACTTTGACAGCCATACTCATGGCTTCTTTGTAGCTGCATGGCTCATCAAAGTTCTGGGACTGGGTTACTGCTCTGAGTGCGAATACATTGTGTTCGTGCGTGGGGATCCTGGCCACAGTGGCTGTGTTTGGGTCCTTGTCCATGTGTCTGGCAGCTTGTTGGAAGTCATCCTCACTGGAGGCATTGTTGAGGTCATTTTGGCACCAGGCAGGTGGTCAGTGTATTCGGACTGGTTGTGCGGGGGCTGGGGCCGGTGTGGGGACCAGTATGGGCTCATGTGTATATGTGGGATCAGGCTCGATAGTGGGATTTATCTTGCTGGTGTCTGGGGTGTTAATTGGCCAAGTATCTTGTAGTATTGGTGGTTCTCCTGGCATGTCTTGTAGGTATACACCATTGTTGAATGATACATCATGGGATATGATGATTTGGTGATCTCTGATCCACCACAAGCAGTATGCTTTGGTTCCAACTGCATAACCAAGTAGGATGCACTTGTTGCTTTTGTCATCTAATTTCTTCCAAAGTTCCCTCAGGACAAGGGCATATGTCAGGGCCACACTGCGACGAGAGCACCAAACAAATATAAACACAGATAACTCTGGCTAAGTCCGGTGTGAGTCCGGCTAAGTCCAGGAGAATCCGGGCAAGAAGGAGATAACGAGGACAGGAGGGGATGGAGAGGCAATCCAGCGGCCCGGAGGGGACTAGGCGGAAATGGGCACAGTGGTCCTTAAGCTCACAGAGTCAACTGGAAAGTACTCGGACCTGTAGTCCAGAGTAAAAGCGGAAATCCTGAGATTAACATTAAGGGAATAGATACAGTGAGGCTAACCTGTAGTCTGGAGTAAAAGTGGAAATCCTGAGAGACCAAAGCTGGGTCTCTGGATGTCGCCCCCAGACTACTTATACATAGTTCCTATACTATGGGGGATTGATTGCTTAACGAGGAGGTGGTTACAGGGGGGCAGGCACAAGAGGGGGAGCAGGCAGGGGATGGGAAAGTGGAGGGAACAGGAACAGGGCCAGGGGTAAGTGTGGGAATCGGAAGTAAAGGAGATGAAGGGGAAATGAAATGGAGGTGGGGACAAATCGGAAACAGACCAGAAGTAAGACCGGAACCAAAACCAGAATTAACCAGGAAATGGATGAACTCTGACAGCATATGCAACTGTGCCAAATTCATAAATTCCATGTATATGGGGGTGCTTGTTTGACCAGGCTTCCATTGGAGTTTTATTTTTTAATGCAGTGTGGGGTGAAATATTTCCAAGATATGTAGCTGTTAGGGCCACCTCTGCCCAGAAACCATTCAACATTCCTGCCACCTTGAGCATGGGTCTAATTTTTTCAACAATTGTGTGATTGCCTTGTTCCAACAGTCCATTCTGTTCAGGTGTGTATGGAGTAGATGTTTGGGGGGATATTCCTTCAGCTGTGAGGTAGCATTGGAATTCCAGTGAAGTGTATTCACCTCCATTGTCACTTCGTATGGTTTTGATTTGGTGACCAGTTTCCTTTTCCATCAATGCCTTGAACTCCAGGAACTTTGCTAGGACTTTGCTTTTGGCTGACATGAGGTACAGGAATTTTCAGTGGGAGTGGTCATCTGTGAATGTGATGAAATAATGTTTGCCTCCAATTGATAGTGGGAGTGGGCCACATACATCTGAGTGGATGAGGTCAAGGATGCCAGTGGCTGTGGTTTTGTTGTTTGGGAATGGGGGTCAGTGTGCCTTGCCTAAAGCACATGCTTCACAGAACTCTTGTGTTCCAACAAGTTTGTGAATGTCTTCAACCATCCCTTGATTAACTAATTGCGATATGTTATCATATCCAAGGTGGCCAAGTTGGCAGTGTAGTAGATTTATGTCAATTGAGCGGGTAGTAGCTACATTGGCTGCAGTAGGGTTGTTGATTGCTCTAGCAAGCAGATGGTAGAGGTCACTTGGCCCTGCCTGGAGGCCATTCCAATGGTGCGGCTAGATGGCTTTGATTTTATATCACATTGGTCACTGTCAAATATAAGGATGTGGTTGCGTTTGGTGAGGTCTGCCACAGATAGGAGGGTGGTGGCCATATGTTTGGTGTATAGTACGTTTTCAATATAGCCATGGGTAGTATTTCTGTTTACATTGAGCTCCAAGTGGATTGTTCCAGAACCTGTTGCCAAGATGGATGAGGCATCATCAAGGTCAATTTTATGGGTTTGTCTAGGAGATGGAAAGTGGAGTTGTTGAACCAGTCATGGCAGGGTGATGTGTGGCATGAACATCCAGAGTTGATGAGTATGTCATTGAGTGCTTGGTGGGTCACTAGGTTCACTTTTGCACTGAAGTTGTTGTTGTGAACAGCCGTAAGGAATGCATGCGGGGACCCTGGTAGAGGCTTGATCATGCATATGCTGTGGTGGCAGACGTATCTGCTGCTGCAGCTGTGGTGATGGCCCTTGTGGGTTTGTCAAAAGGGACTCCAAACTTTGCCCCCCTCACTTCGTCAGTTTTCTGCCTTATGCAGTCCTTTCTTGCAGTTGGTACAGAGAGGTGGGGTAGGCTTTGGCTTTGGCTGGGTAGCCAGGGTTTGGCATGTGGCCACAGCAAGTGCAGATTGTCTGTGGATTGGATCATCTTGTAATAATGATTCAGCACAGAGTAGGCGAGATTTGATGTGTGTGACAGTCAGTGGAACTGTGTCAGAGGTGGCTTTGATGGTGTTTGATATGAATTGTGCCCAAGTTTCAGTTTTGGGAAGGGAGTGGAGGAGTAAGAGGGCAAGGAATTTGTCATCCAGACCCTTTCTCATCCCTAATAAGTGCTGGTTCTCTGTATGTATCCAACCAATGTGGTCAGTGATAGGGGTACTGTCTGTGTATTTATGTTTGATAATCCCTATTTTGATGTAGAAAGCCATGACACCGGAGTGTGTGTCTTGGTTGACAGATAGTACAGTTTTCCAAATTTCAGCAGATATCCCTTTGTCGCCGAACTGTGTAATCATGTTATCATTGACATGTTCAATGATTATGTTGAAAGCATCTGCATCACATTTCATCCAGGTAGCAATTTCAGCAAGTCTCTTTGTGGCAGCACAGTCATGGGCATCCTTGGAGATAAGGGTGCTTGGCACATATGGGCTCAATGGAGTGGCCATTGTTCTATGCCTGAGAGAATATCTGAGGCACCAAGAGTTTGAATTTTCATGCTAATTCTGACTTTCCATATTGGAAAATTCCAGCTAGTGAGTTGTGGGATACATGACTTAATGTTGCCAAGTTCTAGAGTTGTCATTGGAATTACTGAGTGTTTACCCTATAATGGGCCCATAACCTAATGAGGCATACTCAGTGTCGCCCAATATGGGAAGGACAACTATATTGTGATTACCTAATGAGGCATACTGTACAATACATGAGTTATAAGTAACCAGTCTAGTGTGTATTGTGGTGGAACTGACTTTACCTCAGTGTTGCCCAATATGGGAAGGACAACTGAGGGAAGAAGCCAAAGCTCTGTTCTGGCATGTACTGGATTGGTTCATGGCACTGTGTCACATCTCAACAGCAAGGTCATGTGATGTGCTTATGTATGAGGTTACAAGTACAACTCATAACATTTCTACAGCAATGCTGCAGTTTAATGCCTCACAATGTACAGATGGAATATGGTGTTGCAATGATGTTGCATGGCAAAGGCCACCTCAAGCACACTGTTCATGTCACTATTCCTTGTCCCACCCCCATTACAGCACATAGTCTCCCAGTGATGAGGGATGATGAGCCAGTTGCAGGTGGGATCAGGATAGCAAAAGGAGTGAGAATCACATTAGTGGGTGTATGGTTCACATGCTCATGGAGTATTTGTTCAGTGGCCTTGCCACTTGATGGGCTTGCTGGTTGGTGGCTTTGTCTGTTTGTTGGTTTGTCATTTAGTGGGTTTTGGATCAGGTCAAGACCTAGAATAATAAAATGTACATTAATAAAAAATTCAAAGCTGTGCACCAAAAGGGCAGCATCTGCTGCTCTTTTGGCATGGCTGTATCTATGAGGGTTGAGAATTCACATTGTATGACCACACACCCACTGCAGCAAGTGTGTGGTCACCTGCTTTCCCTTGTTAGCAGTTGCCATGTTCCTTGGTGGTGCAGGGCAGAGACAGAACTCAACACTGGCAATTGCTGGCATCTAAAGTGCCCATGTCAGGGTGACACTGCCATTGAGGCCACAAACAGAAAGAGAGAGGAGATGAATAACCACATGACTATCACAGTGGGAACCCTGAGAGATTGAAATTGGTGATCCCCCAAATGGGCACAGCTGTAAGTACTACTCCCTGCACACAGCCACCACAGCCACTATAGCCACCCAGGGTGCCACATTGCCACATCCTCCACAGCCACTTACCAACCATGACTCATCAGCTGACAAACCCTTACTCATCCTGTGTGCATCCCTCCACATGCCCCATCCCCAACTTCCATATGCACCTTGCACTGTCAGGGAAACACTGCTGTCAAAGCCACAAACAGAAAGAGGAAAGAGATTAATTAACCACATTCTATTGCAGTGGGAATCCTGAGTATACACCACACAACAAGGGACACACAAGTCTCACACCTATCGCAGTGGGAATCCTGAGAGATCAAAACTGGTGATCCCCCAACTGTGAAGGGCTATAAGCACTACTTCCTGCACACAGCCACCACAGCCACCACAGCCATCAAGATGACATATCTCCATCACGGACACAGCCCATCAGTCAGCCTCCACAGCCACCATCACTAAGCCTCATAAGCTGACACAGCCATGTTATGAATCCTGGGTGCACCTCCACATGGCTATGCCCCAACTTCCATATGCATCCCCCTTAGTGCATATCCTTCCAAGGCAGTGTATGCCTGGGTACCCCAAAGGTGTCAATGGAGTGAAAGGACCATAGTGATGTGGAGGGAGCTGGATTGGGAGGGTGGCAAGGATTCAGGGAATGGGGGCAGAGTAGGAGGAGAAGGAGGAGGAGTCTGGATTGCAACTGCATTGACTCACATGGGGAGTGAGGGGGACAAGAGGTGCTGACAAGGCTGCCACTGCTGCCACTGGTTGATTACCCAGCCCATAGCCTGCCAGTTGAGGCCCAATAGTATGAGGGCAATGACAATAAGAGAAATGCCAATAATGGCAAGGATGACAATAACCCCTGACTGAATGGAGGGAGAGAGGAGAACAAGAGCATTTGAAGAAGTAGGCACTGTTGTTGGAGGGATAAAATCCCATTATGTATATACCTCATCCAGGCCCAACTACCTCCTCAAACAAATCCACATTTCTACATTTCTCTCATATCCACACTTGTTATTCCTTTGGCCATCAAATAGCATGGATTCCACATCCCAGGAACTGTGGTCCTTTTACTTTTCCTCCACCCTATATACGAGACAATTACTTGTCCATCCTGGCACTTCAACAGGCCATCCAAATTGTACTTATTTTCAAGCCAGTTCAACCAGGCTATAGCAATTCAACTTGCTTACTTTCATCCATCTATTGTATCACTATCAGCATATCCAATTGCCTCAAGGGCAGTAATTGACCTTGGATTACATAACACAACTCCCACTTGACTTGCAGACTCATCACATGTTAAATAGGGGCTATTCCAATACTCTCAAGAGTATTTCGTGAATATCTCCACCAATTTGATCGTATCGACTCGGAAAACAGCTCCCAGAATGCCACGGTCATACCTATCTAACGGTACCACACATGTGTTTATCGGATGCGAACTGCATCCTCCAGGTCGATTTTACCTCATGCTCCACACTACCCTTCAGTATTTCGTGAATATCTCCATTGGTTTTGATCTGATTCGTTAGGAACGACCACCCCTGTAAAGACGCTGAAGTCCACATTGAACAGTACCAAGGGAAAACGAGCGGATTAGAACTCGGCTTTCTGTAATTTAGTCTCCTCATGTCTCATTTCACTTTACCTCTGCTTTTTCTGATTACTAAGGGCAATTATGGTTCCGGCACCCTATATATGATGGAGGGTACATCTAGGGCGACCAATTCCACCTTTCACCAAGGGATTTTGTTCAGTAGAGGAGGAGGAATACCTTGGTAAAGCGATATTCCCTATTCTGACTTGATATTGAAATATATCCTTCAGTTTTGAGGCTTTTGACTTTATTTTTTTTTCATAATTTTCGCCTTAATCCCACCTTTCCACCGGTTACCATAGCATTTTTTTGAGATTATATTAAGTCCAGGAGATGCGAATTTCTATCATCTTTCCCCCCATCCCCAGTTGAAAAGCTAGTTGAACTGCTGCTGGTGTTAGGGTAAATTCCACATCTCAAACCCCACTTATCACACTTTTGACAGGCTCTCAAGAGAGGACCTAGGGTGTGATTCCCTGATTTAACAACCCCTTCATTTATTGTCTGGATAGGCTCAGTCTATACAGGACAATTCTACCTGTCCAAAGACCCCTCTTTCCCTCAGACCCTAATGTTTGGATTGGCCCCATGATCCCCTTTCTTCATCCTCATTTCCATTTCGTGGACTGTAGCTGGATTCATCTTCCATTTCCTGCTTACACTGTATGATAGAGTCAACAAGGAATGATACTCTGATGGGTAAGTCCACAAGTGGAAGAAAATGTCAATTTGATCCTGACATGCACCTTGCCTATACCTCCAGGACACTCCACATGTGGGTACCCCAAAGGTCTTGAATGACCATAGTGATGACAAGGGGTTAGGAATTGGGATAGGTGCTGAGGGTTGAGGGGACAAAGGGGGGAGTGGGAGGAGAAGTTTGGATTGGTAGCTTTAGGGACTCATGTGGGGGTGAAGTAATGGGGGTGCAAGTGCAGCCCCAGATGTTTCCAGTGACCACTTACCCAGCCCACAGCCTACCAACCTAGGCCCAATGACACAAGGGCAATAATAATAACAAGAATGCTGATAATCATGGAAAGGATGACAAAAGCCCCATAACTGAAGTGGGGAAGAGAGGAGGCAAGAGCATATGAAGATATGGGTGCCATATGATAATATTGATGTAGGATAAAACTCTGATGGATAATTCTGAGGGTGGAAGCAAATGTCAATTCACTCCTGACAGCCCAAGTGCCAGCACCACAAATACAGTATGAATTAGTAGGAAGTGTCTAGACCTGTAATAGATAGTGGATAATGGATATTTTCCCAAGAAAAATGAGAACATGGAAGTGCCAAAATGAAGCTGTGGCAGCCAGGAATCAAGGTAATTCCACTTAAGAAGGGCACAGTGTAACTGACAGGTGATGTTGCACAGTAGGCCTACCAGGCAATGACTAGGTACTTCTTTCATCAGTGCATCAATCAAGGTGAGAGCATAGAATTATTGTTCATGTGGTACCACAATAGTCCACTAGTGTTAGGTATTTGGAACTCCCCAATATTGCACTATACAAACCTAGCAACATTATCCTAGAGCTCCTGGGGGCAGACCCCCAAATGCAGCTACACAGAATAGGAACTGAAATGCCACCATACAATCTATTCAAAACCCCTTGCAAGATCCTGAGAATGGGGTGACTGCAGGTGCAACACACCCCATCAGAGGTAAGGATGAATTCAAATGATATTGGACAATGTCACTTTTTTGATGCATGGATTCTACAACATGCCTACAATGGTGTATAGTCATCAATGATCCTTGCAAGTGCCTTTGCAGTATCATATGAATCTGGTCCCTGTGCATCTCCATAACCCACAAAGTCACTCTTGATCTGAGCCTGGATCAAGGTAATTGTATGCTCTGTTTCAGGTGCATTCTTCCCACACCGAATCCAAAGGATGACCACTGGTTTAATGAGCCAAGATAAGCAGTTTCCTATGCACATAAAATTAGTCTCAAACTGACAACAAATAAACACCAGATATTGAAGATTAGGGTGGGATGGGATAGGCAGGTGATGCTGGAAGGACTGCTTAGACTTCTTGGAAATGGGGAATCAATGAAAACCTGAGCTGACCAACAGTTTCAGGAAGGATGCACAGGCCTTGATTCCCTGAATGTTTGAGTGCCTAATAAACCATAGGTGAGATAGAGAGATGGTTGGAAGTGCAGATTGACTGTATTTACCAGATAGAATGAGATGCAGGTGAGAAATGATGAGATTGCAATTGTACAGAATCATTTGGCTTTGGTGCATTGAATGCAACTTACATGATCCTGTGGTATATGAAATTAGAAGGAAAACTGTTGGAAAATAAAATATGAATTATATAGATCAATGGACTCACAAGCTATATTGTAAACATCAGTAAAATGTGTGAGCCATGACAATACACCAAATAGTAAGAAATATAGAATTACATCCTATATGGTTAATGTTCCCAGGTAAGGGATAGGCCAAAGATCATGAACCAAAGGGTGGGAGGTGTGGACTGACCTCCTATGGGACCAAGCCACCATGTGGGACATCAGAAAATGATGATGCACTGGATTATCAGATGTCTGGACTTACAGGCTGCATTATATCAAAAGAGGAAATCAGCAAGGGATGATGGATTGAATTTTAATATATCAACTTACTTTCTACATTCAATCCCATAAAAAGATGGATTAGTGAAGACAATGCATCAAATTCTGAGAGATACAGACTTACAACCTGTGTCACCAACATCACCACAAGATGCATCAGTTCAGGACAATACATTGAATCATAAGGCATCTAGCATTACCTCCTATGTTGCCAATGCCACCCAAAGATGAGTCAGCAGGGGACAATCCATTAAATTATAAAACATCCAGACTTACCTGCTATATTTTCAAATGCCACCAAAAGATGAATCAGCAGGGGACAATCCATTAAATTATAAAACATCCAGACTTACTTGCTATATTGTCAATACCACCAAAAGATGGATCAACAAGTGACAATGCATTGAATTCTAAGACATCCAGACTTACCTGCTATGTGGTTAATGCCACCAAAAGATGGATCAGCAAGAGACAATGCATTGAATTCTAAGACATTCAGACTCACACGCTATGTTGTCAATGCCACCAAAAGATGGATTAGCAAGGGACAATGCATTGAATTCCAAGATATGCAGACCCACAGGCTATGTTGTCAATACCACCACAAGATCAATCAGCAAGGGGCAATACATTAGATTCTGAGACATCCAGACTTACAAACTATTTGTCAATGCCACCAAAAGATGAATCAGCAATAGACAATGCATTGAATTTCAAGACATCTAGACATACAAGCTATTGTCAATGCCACCAACAGATCAATCAGCAATGGATAATGCATTGAATTTTAAGACCCATACTTACAGCCTATGTTGTCAATGCCACCAAACATGAATCAACAAGGGACAGTGCATTGAATTCTAACACATCCAGACTTACACGCTGTGTTGTCAATGCCACCAACAGATCAATCAGCAAGGGGTGATGCAGTGAATTCTGAGACATCTAGACTTACACCCTACATCATCAATACCATCAAAAGAGGAATCAGCAAAGGACAATGCATTCAATTCTAAGTCACCCAGACTTACATGCTATGTTGTCAATTGCCACCAAAAGATGAATCAGAAGGGATAATTCCATGAATTCTAAGATATCCAGACTTACAAGCTATGTTATCAATACCACCAACAGATGAATCAACCATAGACAATGCATTTAATTCTTCTGAGACATCCTGACTTACAAGCTACATGGTCAACACCACCAGAAAATAAATCAACCTGAGACAATGCATTGAATTTGAGACATCCAAACTTACAAGCTATGTTGTCAATTCCACCAAAAGATGAATCAGAATGGACAATGCATTGAATTGTAAATATCCAGACTTACACCCTATGTTGTCAACCCCATCAAAGGATGAATCAGCAAGGTACAATACATTGAATTCTAGAACATCCAGACTTACATCCTGTGTTGTCAATGTCACTTAGAGATGAACCAACAAAATACAATGAATTGAATTCTCAGACATCCAGACTTACAAACTACATGTCAATCCACAAAGATAGATCAAAAAGGGCATGCATTGGATTATAGACATCCAGACTTACACGCTGTGTTCCAATGCCCCCAAAGATGAATCAGCAAGGGACAATGTATTGAATCCTAAGATATCCAAACTTACACCCTATATTGTCAATGCCACCAAAACATAAATCAGCAGGGGATGATGCATTGAATCATAAGTCACCCAGACTTACAAGCTATCAATGCCACAAAGGATGAATCAGCAAGGGACAATGCATTGAATTATAAGGCATCCAGACTTACAAGCTGATGTTATCAATGCCACCAAAATATGAATCAACCAGGGACAATGCACTGAATTGTCAGACATCAGACTTACACCCTATGTGATCAATGCACCAAATGGTAAATAAATCAAGAGGATAATACATTGAATTCTGAGACAGATAAACTTACAACCTATGGTATCAATGCCATCAAATGATAAATCAGTAAGGGACAATGCATTCAGTTCTGAGACAGTCTAAGACATCCAGACTCACATGCTGTGTTGCCAATTCCACCAAAGGATGAATCAGAAAAGGACAATGCATTGAATTTTAAGACATCCAGACTTACAGCCTATGTTGTCAATACCACCCAAAATATTAATCAGCCAGAGACAATGCATTGTATTCCAAGATATTCAAACTTACCCCCTATATTGTTAATGCCACCATAACACAAATTAGCCAGGGACAATGTATTGCATTCCAAGATCTCCAAACTCACCTCCTATGTTGCCAATGCCACCAAAATATGAATCATGAAGGGATATTGAATTTTAAGATGTCCAGACTTACACGCTATGTTGTCCATGATCAGCAAGGGACAATGCATTGAATTCTGAGACATTCAGACTCACATCCTGTGTCCCCCATGTCAGCATGAGATGAATCAGCAAGGGACAATGTATTGAATTCTAAGACATCCAGACTTACACGCTATGTTGTCAATTCCACCAAAGATAAATCAGCAAGAGGCAATGCATTAATTTCTAAGACATCTAGACTCACATGCTATGTTGTCAATGCCACCAAAATATGAGTCAGGAAGGGATTATGTATCAAATTTCAAGCCATCTGACTCACTTCCTGCATTGGTCAATGCCACCCAAAGATATATTACCTCATAGCCATTCTTCATGGTGGATGATATGCACTTACATCCTACAGTTTTCAGGTTGACCATCCAATCTATCAGTGTGGTGCCTTGCATCACATTCCAAGAGATGCTATCTTACCCTCTATGTTATCAACCCACCAAAAGATAAATCAACCTACAGTGCTGTATGGAATTCAAAGATCTAGACCCACCCTCTTGGTTGTAGATGTCACCAATAACTGATTCAGGCAAGTACCATGCATCAATCAGCATGATATTGGACTTACATACTATAGTGTCATGACCACCCAACTACATATCAACCAAGGATCACCCAATGAATAATGGGGAACACAAGCTCACCACCTTAGATTGTCACACAACAAACAATGTATCAGTTGGTAACCTCACAGTAATTTGCAAGAGATCTCAACATACAGTCTGTATTCAAGGCACTAAATCAGCTAACACCTCTGGGTTATACAGTGGGGGCATGTGACTCACCTCCTATATTGCCAATGCAACCAGATGATGAATCAGCTGGCAATCCTGTATCACATTGCATTGTAAGAGGTCATGGGCCTACCAGCTATGTTGTTGATACCATTGGGGAGATCAACAAGTCACCACACACTAAGTCAAAAGACCTAGGCTTACCCGCTACATTGTCAGGGCCATCCAGAATGCATCAGTCAGTGATTGTGCATCAAGTGGCAGAGATCAGAACTTACATGCTGCATTATTAAGGTCACCAAAAGATATATTGGCCACCAACCCCATATTCAATTAGAAGAGATCCAGACTTACATACTACATTGCCAATGGGCCAAACAATGCATCAGACAGTGACCATGCATTCCATTGTGAGAGATCCAGCCTTACATCCTACATTGGCCATATCAGACACAGAAATATCAGTCTACATCTGTGCATTGCATTGGAAGAGGACCAGACTCACAGCCTACATTTTCAATGTCACCAAAAGATAGATTCAACAACAACAGCAACAGATTGAATGGTAGAAATTCAGACTCACATTCTATTTTATCAATCCCACAATGGATGTATCAGCCCAGCAACCACCCATCAATAGTAGGAGACAGTACTCACTTCCTACATCATCAATCCCACCCAGCAAGGGATGAGCCAGCATTCATACATCAAACTGGGAGCTGCCCAGACTTACATCCTACATTGTTGATGGCAATGAAAAAAATTTAGCTGGTGACTAATGATAGCAGGGGATATGACTTCACCTGCTATAATTTGAATGCCACCAGCTAATGCATCAGCCAATGAGCCTGTATCAAATTGTAAGAGAAGCAGCCCACCAGCTGCATGGTAAATGCCACCAGAAGATGGATCAATCAATAATCATGCACAAAATTGAAAGGCAGCACACATTCTTTGATTGCTAATGTCATCCAGTGATGTGTCATCCAGTGATGGTGCATCAAGGTGGAGGAGATTCAGACTTACATCCTATAGTATCAGTGTTATCCAACAACATTAGCCAGTGACCACATATCAAATTGGAGTATGTCCAAACTTACAGGCTGTGGTGTCAATCCCAAATGAAGCATCAATCAGGGACCATGCATCAGACTGTGAGAGACCTGGACTTACTCCCTACAGTATCCATGACAAAGAAAGAGACATCAATCTGCCCAGTGACCATGTGCCAACAGGGAATTCCAACTTACATACTACATTTTCCATGCCACCAAATAATGTATTGGCCAACAACCACCCATGAAAGCTGGGTGATATGGACTGACCTCCTATTTTATCCATCCAACATAATGAGGTATCAAACATGGATCTCATAGTGAACCCACTTACATACTGTGGTGTGAATGTCAACATAATTTGGTAGTCAGTAAGCATCCACCAAATTCCAACACATCTGGACATACAAGCTATGGTGTTGATGCCACCAAGAGGTGTATAAGCCAGTCATAACACATTGAGTGGTGGGGAAAGCCAACCAACATTCTAAGTTCATGCCACCAAAATGTTAGTGACCACATATCAAACCATGACAGGTGACTCTTACCTCCTATGTTGTTGATGTCACCAAGGGATATGTCAACAGGTCAGCAGGTGGGAGTGTGGGTTTAAAGGTGAGAGATTCATTCTCACATTCTATGGTATCCATCCCACCAAGAGATATAGGCCCAGTGAGTTTGCATCAACTAAGAGACATAAACTCACCCCCTGTGTTGTGGATTCCACCAGAAGTCATATCAGGGAACCACCATGCATGGAAGGGTGGGAGATCTGGACTCACATACTGTGCCCCCAGTGGCACCCAAAAAAATGTATCAGCCAGCTACCATGTATTGAAATTGTCAGAGATCTACACTGACCAACTACATTGGCAGTGCCACAAAGACACATGTAAGCTAGTGTTTGTGCACCAAATGTGAACACCTGCAGCCATACCTCCTATGTTGTCACCACCATCCAAAACCAGTGTTTCAGCCCCACCATATAATACATCAGTACCTTAAATGTTGTGCAAGTGACATATTCACTCACCATAAGAATCCTGAAGCCCTCATCTGCACATAACTCCAACTCTTCATCTTGTGTAGGTTGTTGGGTTCCTACTATAATATTCCCTGAACATAGTCAAATTGTACCATCATCTTATCAATACAGCTTGAGCCTGGACCTTTAACTCCAACATGAATGACACTATATGATAACATGATTGTTAATCACTATCAATCCCTTGGACACCATACTCACCGCATTAAAACATATATGGTATGAATCCGACGGTTCCTTTTCCAGACCGTGAGCCTGAGCAATGATCTCTGCATCTCATGGGGAAGTGCATCCATAGTGACTTGAAGAAGTTGGTTGCACAATGCTATGCTCTGGTTGCTAACTTCATCCATGTCTTTAAGCGATAAATTTAAGGGTCAAAATTATTTTGTGGATAGAGTATGCATACTTCCAACCCTGATAAAACCAGCAGGTGGGTACTTCTGCTTTTGAAATCGCATCTCGAGTCTGTTAATGAATTCAGCCACTTTCCACTCCACCTCTTGGCCACAATTGAGGAAATCGGGCGGGCTGGGAGAGGGGCCTAGAACCTCAACCTCGACTTTCGTCCTTCTTCCATCTAACTTGGTGAAAATTCCAATAACAGGCACTGGATGGATAACATGGACCGTGCGCAACAGATCATGTCAAATGCTGTGACTAACGGGACATACCTGATGCTGTAGATTCAGAGAAAAAGCCTAACTGTAGGAATTCAAAAGGCCTGTCATTATCTGTTGGAATGCAAAGCCTGTCACAATTGATGAGTCCAAGTATGACGACGTGTGAACTGCATGGATGACGCACCAAATCGCATGCAATTGCTGCGAAGGCGAAGCTAACGAGCGCTTTCGAATAAATTTCCAGACGGCCTCGACCTCTTCGACCCCTCCTGCCTCAAAACCACCAGAGTCGTGAAAAACAAATGCCGGGTCTGATGCGTAGGTGATTTCGTCGTCGATAATGTGGATCCCTCGCTAGATGGTGTGAAAGCATGGGGCAACCGCAGTGCACCTTTGATAGGATGGCACTTACTTGATCGTGTCCTTTGGGGTCCTGCTTGACCTGGGATAAAGGGAGGAATTAGACCAGCAGCTCTACGGAGTTCGAACATCCATAGCAATTACAAGTTTTCCATTCCGGGTCACTATGGCGGCACCGGCAGGGCTGTCTGTTAATCGCTCGAGCAGAGTGGTCTTTCCTGCATTCGCCGGTCCAAGTATGAGGACCCTGAAGCGTTTGACGCTGGATTCCTCGTCAGAGAGTTCTTCGTCAGAATGTCCTTCGTCAGAGTGTCCTTCGCTGGACCATTCTTCATCAGACCGCTCTTCATCAGAGTGTTGTTCATCGGGCTGTTGTTCATCAGGCTGTTGTTCATCGGGGGATTCTTCATCGGGGTGTTCTTTCTTGGTGGGTTTGTTGATAAGTTTGTTGGGGAGTTGAAAATGCTTGCGTATGGATTTCCACATGGTTGATGGACCAGAGAAAGAGAGAGAGATGGCGCGCGTCTGTGGATGTAGATGAAATGTTATGTAAATACATACTACCCGAAAATGTCGAAACTAAGGCATTCCCACTATGTCAACCTGGATAGCCGAGAGGCACAGGCCTCTCCAATGGGCGACCTAGCCGAGGACGCGATCGAGGGATCGGATTCCCACGTCAATATCAGTAACTTGACACCCGCCCTGGCCTTGGCACTGCTGTCCTTGGATACGTCCTCGCTGTCTGCGCAATAAGGAAAAACAAATTTTTATGAATGCACTGGGAAGCAGCCTGGGGTTCGGGCCACCCCCTCAAGCCCCGCGCGGCCGGGATCCGCGGGATAACTTGGTCTTTTTACCAAATAAGGAAATGAATTCGTAGCGGGAGCCCCTAAAACAATTCCTACCAAGCCCCACGCAGCGAAAGGGAGTCTGTGAGGTGTCCATCAAGCGACTACGGGAGTTTAGCATCGCCTGGAGTCGTTGAATCCGACCCATCGACTGTAGTCCCGACTTAGCCTCAGATTCCGAGAGAGGAAGGTCGCAAACACTTCGTATTCTCTATGTGAAATTCAGTAGATCGAGCCCCTAGGTCTGATTCTTTTGGGCCCATCCAGATCACACTGCATAACAGCCCAATTTGCCTGAGTGACCGGGTGGCGGAACACGTCCTCATCGGCATACTAGCAGCGGCTACAGGCGGGAGACCTGAAGCGCGAATCAGTCACGTGAAGATGCATCCCCTCATTTGAGCAGTCCGTGGCGCTTCCAATTAGATAGAATGTGGCCTCGGCTTATCTTTACGTACCAGCTATCGAACTATCGCTGTACTCCATCTGCTAACCATAATGCCGCTCTTCAAGTTCCTCCGTCCGCAACACCCCGTTCCTACTCCAGAGCCCAGATCGCGAAGCCAGGTCTTATCTGTGGATCACACTGACCCAGGCAGTAAAACTCCGAGGGAGACTGGAATAGTTCAATCATCAGCATCGCCAATGCATCATGGGACTCCTCCCCGCTTAGACCCACTACCGACACTCAGCTTGGGGATTCTAGGTATATTACGTTTGTTATCCACACCTCTGTCAGTGCTCAGCTAGCGTCGTTGGGTTCGCGATGCTCTTTGTGGTGAGGTGAGCCATGCATCCTTTCCATTACATTTCACTTATTGTAGAGCATTCGCAATCTGGAGTGGGAAAGTCTTCTTTGATCAACGCACTATTCGGCGTTGGCCTCACTGTGCGTCTTCTTGTGGTCCCTCAAATCTCGCATAACTTGATTCCAACGTATGCGATAGAGAATCCCCGATGGCCATGCCAATGAACACGATATTGACCAAGAACTCCCCCTCTGATGATAATTCGCGACTCATTCTGCGTTTTGTTGGCGGAGATATAGAGAGTCTTCTAATGCTACAAGACATCATCAAGAGGAAGAGCACGGAAAGGGTACTCAAAAGACAGGGTACATGCTATTTGGTGCGTGTGACATTACATTCGATCCATGAAATTGTGATTTCATACGTCTCTAGGCTGTGTTGCGAGATTCCCGCTCCTCGAGGAGATGAAATACACCGCCAAGATGATGCCAACCAGGGTACGTCGATGATTTCTCTTGAAACTAGTCTCTGCATGCTGACTGTTGGCAATGTATCACCCCGCATCCCCCCAAGTCCCGATCATTGTCGTATTCATCAAGTGCGACCAGCTTGTGATACGACAGAAGGGTGATCTCGTATGGACCCTTAATAGTCGAACGGGGACATCGAACCAAAGAGACTGCCATGGAGGTCGTCAAAATTGGCTGCCAGAGGCTCTCGACATGGTGACAGACAATAGACAAACATTCGCTGAGGTTTTTAGTGTGTACTATTGGTTGGATGACGTTTATTCTCATTGATAGTGTCTAATTTCCAGCGACGATCGAGTACAAAGACATCGAGAAACTGATCAAGCTCACAAGGAACTCTATCGTCGGTGTTCTTACGGATCTTGAAGGCTGACTTTTCGCATTTGCTCAAAGACACAGTCTCGGGTAAGTCCAGTCTGTTTAATATCGCTTGTCTAAGGTTCACATTCTGTTGATCTTCCAGTATCGGCCGACGCGTCGCGTCGGTTTTGGAAACGCGAGATTCTCATGACCACCTTTTCGTTTCCATAGAGTATTGGGATTATATCTTCTTAGGATCTTACTGGCCACTGGCTTGGTGAATGTGTTGGGGTAATCCGTGACGACATTACGAACGGCTGGAATTCCAATGGCCCAAAGGAGCGGGAACGCCTTGCATCAGTCGTTGCAACGGTCCTTGGCACTGATCGAGTTCTTGGGTGTAGTTCCTGAGGCGATGGAATCTCGGGCCCCGATGACGCATCTAGTTGCAGATCTTATAAGCGACTATCCGAGTCCTCCGCGTCTGTGGGCATTGCCCTGGCCTCTAGATCTAAACGACAAGCATGATATAGAACCATCTCAGTGCCGATACCGCCATAAGGGTTATAGGTTCCCGATGCTGCTATGGTTGGAGCTCTCCCGCCTCAGCACCAATTGTCCTCCCGGTTGCAATTACTGTGGCACTAGCATGGGTTGATGAAAGGCACCGAAGAAGGTGGGTGTCCGTCATGCGCAGATGAAGCTCCAGTTGAACCATGTAATAATATAATCCCGTGGATTGAACCGGATATCTCCTGCGATGGTCAGTCTTGCGCTGATGGAGTGGGCGTCAGACGGCGTCCTTGAACAGGTCAAGTAACCGCGTTCTCGGCGTTGAAACCGAAGCGTGCGATCGGCTGGATCTCTGAGCTTGTCAAGGCTGTACAGTACTATGGATTTCGTGCGGCAGCCATATAGGCCGTCTCAAGGAAATGCAGAATCACTTCGAATTCTGGTATGATCTGAATCTCGTTACTGTTTGTATTTATGCATTATTACATGTATGACTCTAGATACCTTGGATAACTTTTGAACGAATGTAGAGCTGCACAGGAAATGATGAGTCCAGTCGACTTGAATACATAATGGACCTGGTGTAAAAATTGACAAACAAGATGAGGCTTGGACCTCCCACAATTGAACCACGCCGAGAATAAAGACTGAATAAAGCCAATCGTAATATGGCGCTTTCCCTCGTTGCTGATGCCACTGTACCAACCGTGTATTCCAAAACTCAATGGTCTCCGATGGCCCGCAGGGCTCCTCATAGATCGGATCTCTGCGGACCGAATGCGCAGATCCTGGTTCCCGAGTCGCGACGATGGCAACACTACAGAGTCTGGCTCTAGGAGGGCAATCGCAATTCTGAGAATTCATCATGGAGCATGGATGGGATCATCAAAGGACATGATAGTACACACAGTGCAATGAGGATGATGGGGAGTGGCTAGGAACGATGATGATGAATATCTCGATATTTAGCCTGCAACTACCGGCTTTGATTCGGATGATTCCCAGATCACATAAACAACGACCTGACTCCGGCCAATGGAAGCTGTCATTTTATTGTGCCCCCCCTCTCTCTCTCAATTCCTCATTCCCTTTCTGACTCTAAAAATGGGAAGGCTAGTGCCCAACATGCATGTGAGGATGGTATGAAAGGCCAGTACCAATCATATCACTTTTTCCCTTGCCCCTGTAGTTAATGCCTCATTCTTGACTCCTGGTTCAGGACCTCAGCTCATAGCACCTATTCTAGTGCCATTACCAGGCACACTCTATGTGAGAAGTGTGAGAAACTAGTGTTTATCATGCTTCTCCTTCACTATCCCCTAGGCTTTGCCCTGTCTTCAACTCTACCTCAACTCCCACACCTTAATCTGAGTACATTCATTACAGCTGTCCTCTTATTTGCTGAATATCCAACACTGAGGGAGAGTGAGAATACCACTCTTGATCTGGAAGAATTGGACTGAGACAGATGGCACACAGGTCAGGATGTAGAGGATGAGGAAGAACTTGAGGATGTGGTGATGAAGGAACTGGAATGGGGTGATACATACAATAAGGTGGATTTAGGAGATTCTGAGGATTGGATTGATTCCATTTAAGCAATACCAATTATTTCCATGGGTAGCACAAGTCATGGGTGGGAAGAGTATTATGGTAACAGAAGGAGTGCCCTAGGTGATGGGAACTGGACTACTTACTGTATATGAGGATTTCATAGCAAGTAATAAGATGTAGGGTATCCTTTGGGAGAGTAGATGATAAGGTGATGTGAATTGCATAGCAGGTGATACATAGTTCATAGATGATATGCATCCTATGGCAGATGATATATATGTCATAGTAGGTGATATATGTTTCATAGTGATGTGCATTTCATAGTAGGTGATATGTATATCATAGTCAGTGATATGAATTCTATAGCAGATGATATGGATGTCATAGTAGGTGATATGGATTCTATAGTAGGTGATATGGATTCTATAGCAGGTGATATCAATGTCATAGTAGGTGATATGGATTCTATAGCAGGTGATATCAATGTCATAGTAGGTGATATGGATTCTATAGCAGGTGATATGGATGTCATAAGAGGTGATATGGATTCTGTAGCAGGTGATATGAATTCTATTGCAGGTGATCTGGATATCCTAGTAGGTGATATGCCTGATATAGCAGGTGATATGTATGTCATAGTAGGTGATACACATGCTATAGCAGGTGATGTGTATATTCTAGTAGGTGACACACATGCTACAGCAGGTGATGTGTATACTCTAGTAGGTGATACACATGCTATAGCAGGTGATGTGTATATTCTAGTAGGTGCTATGCATGCTATAGCAGGTGATGTGTATATCCTAGGTGCTATGCATGCTATAGCAGGTGATGTGTATATCCTAGTAGGTGCTATGCATTCCATAGCAGGTGATATTGACATCATAGTAGGTGATATGCATTCTATAGCAGGTGATATGCATTCTATAGCAGGTGATATGCATGTCATAGTAGGTGATGAGTATTTCATACTAGGTAATCTGCATTCTATAGCAAGTGACATGCATTCCATAGCAGGTGATATGTATTCTATAGCAGATGATATGTGGTTCATAGCAAGTGATATGCTTATAGGGGGTGATATGTATTTTATAGTAGGTGATATAGGATAAATAGTAGGTGATATGGGATGTGTTGTAGGTGATATGTACTTCATAGCAAGTGATATATGTTTCATAGTAGGTGATGTGCATGCAATATCAGGTGATATGTGCCCATAGTGGGTGATCTGTTGATCCATAGTACATGCTTATGCTTCCCATAGTAGGTGATATGCACATCATAGCAGGCCATCCTCTAACACATCCTATAACTTGAAGTCCACATAAGATATGAGGGCACAAATAGAGAATGATAATCCACCCACTTTTCAGAATGAAGTTGAATTATTTGTGCTCCCATTCCTGGCAAGGGACTTGATACCAATTTCTTCTAAATCCAATACCTCATACCCTGAGAATAACAGTAGAATAGTGAGAGGGGTTTACAATTGAAATACCTGGCCACACTGCAGTTCATTCAAAGGTGAAACCATTATGAAAATGGTCTTGGGATTAATGAGCATGAGTAGCCCCATTGTGATGGTCTTCCCCAAGCCTGTTGCAGCCTCATGGATGACATTCACACCTTTTCACTGTGCTACAACAACTGTCTCAAGTTGTACAATGAGAGGTATTTTCTTGCAACCTGACCTCTTCCATAAATGTTCTGTTGCATCTTGAACAACACTGAGATGATGAGCAGGAAAGGAATGGTACATGGAGCTTCCAAGAAGGCTCTCAGCAAGGGAAGGGATGGTGATGAGAGATTTTGATTGATCAGCACCACCTAATATCCAATTGGGGGATGGAGCACATTGTAAGCAGGAGAAAAAGGGGGAATCTCCACTACAGTCCATGATATGAGAATGAAAAGTGGGGGCCACCAAAATAATGTGAATATTCAGATCCAAGTGTAAGAGGGTCTTTTGGATAGAAGATAATCTGCTGTAAGCAGTAGTTGCCCAAGCAGATGAATGAAGGGGGAAATGTGCCACAAAATCCACACTCCAAGGTCCCAGTCTTGTGTCCTTAGAGAAAGTGTAGTAGGAACAGTGAGATGAAACACCTGACAGATGCAAGGCCATAGGGGAAATGTGTAGAAAAAGGAATGAAGTCAAAAGCTTCAAAATTAACAGAGATATTCAATATGCAAGTTTGGGGAAAGAATAAAGCACAAAACAGGTATTTCTCCTTCCCTTATGGACAGATTCCCTTGAGGAATGGTGGAATAAGTCATCCTGGATGTCCTTTCCTTTGGATATAAGGCTACCAGACAATATTTGATATTTGAAAATTGTAAGGGGGAATGATGATCTCCTGAGACATGGGGGAGATTCATATACAGAACACCAAGTTCTTCCTTGTTCATGACACCCTTGGTACCAATGGATAGAAATTTTAATAGCTTTCTATGCATGGTTATTTTCTGCAGATCTGATCAAAACTGATGGAGAAATTCAAAAAGTACATGACCCAATTATGAATCAGCAGGTGGAATCACTCCAGAACCTTCAGTTTTGGTCCAATAACCATGTAATATGTGTTATTGGATAGGTATTAATCACAACTTTCAGAGGGCTGTACTCAAGAATGGATTGGATAAGAAATGGCCTCAGAATTCACAAAACACTCCTTGAGAGCATGAATTACACATAGTAAAATCATTCCATAGAGTGCAGTTTTAATCAGATCAGCTTGTGTTTGGCATCATTGGATAGGTATAAATCCTATCTTTCCGGGTGCTGCTTTTATGAGTCAATCCAATCAAAACTGATGAAGACTTTCACTGAATACTCCTTGAGAGTGCCACATTTACCCCTATTTGATTATGTAACCAATCTGTGGGTAAGAATGAAGGCCCAGACATGTGATCCTTCATGTTACATAATGATAATTCATTAGGCTCACCCTTAAGGCAGCAAGATTCATATGAGGGAATTGAAGGAGAATTCAAGATGATATAAGGAGGAGCAAGTTGAATTGCTGGGTCTGTCCAGATCAAATTGACATTTGCTTCCACCTGAGGACTTACCCATCAGAGTATCATTCTTCATCAACTCTATCATATGGTGCCTACTCCTTCAAATGCTCTTGTCTCCTCTCTCCCTCCATTCACTAAGGGGGTTATTGTCATCCTTGCCATTATTGGCATTTCTCTTATTATTATTGCCCTCATTCTATCAGGCCTCAACCAGCAGGCTATGGGCTGGGTAATCAACCAGTGGCAGCATTGGCAGCCTTGTCAGCACCTCTTGTCCCCTTGCTCCCCACATGAGTCAATGCAGTTGCCAATCCAGACTCCTCCTCTTCCTCCTACTCTGCCCCCATTCCCTGAACCCTTGCCACCCCTCCCAATCCCAGCTCCCTCAGCATCACTATGGTCCTTTGACTCCATTGACACCTTTGGGGTACCCAGGCATACACTGCCTTGGAAGTACATGTGCTAAGGGGGATGCATATGGAAGTTGGGGCATAGCCATGTGGAGGTGTGCACAGGATTTGTAACATGGCTGTGTCAGCTTAGTGAGGCTTAGTGATGGTGGCTGTGAAGGCTGATTGATGGGCTGCATCTGTGATGGAGATGTATCATCTTGATGGGCTGTGGAGGCTGTGGTGGCTGTGTGCAGAAAGTAGCACTTATAGCCCTTCGTAGTGGGGGGGATTGCCAGTTTTGATCTCTCAGGATTCCCACTGTGATAGGTGCAAGACTTGTGTGTCCCTTGTTGTGTGATGTATACTCAGGATTCCCACTGCAATAGTGTGTGGTTAATTAATCTCTTTCCTCTTTCTGTTTGTGGCTTCAATGGCAGTGTTGCCCTGACAGGGTCCACCATATTATGGCTTGTGGTAGGGCATAGATGAATACAGTCCCTGTGGCCTGTTGAAGACCCAGCAAGTTTAGCTCATGTACAGGGGGAAGGAGCATTCCATTTTCATGACTTCAGGCATATGGAATTTATGCTCATTTTTGGATAGATGAAAGACTTGTTATTTGGATGACATATTGTTACATTTTTAATTTGTTCATCAGAAAATTCAACATTGAAAGGGAACTCCAGAGAGAAGCTCAGGTAGAGTACAGTCATGGACAGGCAAAGTCATCCAATTTATTTTGCCTCTGAAAGACTCCACAAAATCATCTGGAAACTACTTCTATGTCTTCACAGATGCTCTAAGAAGCTTAACACATTCTCAGCTGCTCTTAATTCTGTTTTTTTTTTTGACAATTATACAAAAAATTTGGCCAGACCCTTAAAATTAAGTGCCCAGGCTCGGGGTTGTTCCTGAATGTGGCTATTAACCAGGAGAGTGATTTCATAGAGATTATGTCCCCAGCTGTGCCCAGGAAGACAGAAATGAACAATTAGTTGCAGCATGTGAGTGGACTCAAATTCGGAAACACCCACATGACCTCCCGAATTGACTTAACAGCCTGAATAACTTCTTATTTTCTGTGAATAAATGACCCAAATGACACTGATGATGAAGACACTGCCTAGGATCCATATGGTGCCAAAATACTGCTTCCCCTTACATTGCCAGTGCAGATGCCAACCTTAATGATCCTGGTGATAATAATTTAGAATGGGAGGATATTCACATAAATAAACAAAATTCTCTTTTTTTTGATGCTGGTGAGTGGCTGCCAAGTGGAAAGAAAAGGAGGACACAATTAATTGTATAATACTTTCTCACTTTCTCACTGATTATAGGTATATGTCTCATTTGCACTCTCCAGTGCATTCTCTATACATAAATATGGTCCCAATACATGTTCTGGCCATTCTGGCTACCCTGGGAGTGATGTAAAATTTTGGAAAATCAGCCCAAAAATTTGGCCAATCCAAAAAAAGCCCCTGGAAAATTTTTGAAGGTGTTTTTGGGCTTCCTGAGGCTCAAGGAGTCCAAATATGGTGGTACCTAAGACATAGAGCCACAGAATCAAATTTTGGATACAGTGGATGACTTTGCCTGTCCACAACTGTACCCATAACAGCCATTCAAAAACCAACCAAGTATAAAATTAATTACCATGGGAGAAACAATATGATTGGTCACCTGGATATGTCTGATCTACACCTACCAGCAAACCCCATTGTACCAGTCCCTCTGCAAGCAGAGGAAGACTGGTCATGAGTCTGATGTCTAACATAACAAAATCTCAAATATATTCACTTCATGGCATGCAGCACAGGCAACAGCATTGATTTTCAGATCCAAATTTATCCCTGGTTGTCAACAATAATATTGCACTGAACCACAGTACACTTGTTTTGTTGTGTGAGAGCTCCTTTCATAAGGGAACCCACAGCATATCATGCTAATAGTGCAGATACCCCCCACACTCTTCATCACATATTGTTTCTTCAGAATCTGTGAGGCATTGAAGAATACTGTGACAGTGCAATGCTGAGTGAGAAACAGTTCAGTGATTGGCAGACATAATATGTGTCTCCTATCACACCCTTACCCCATCTTGGAGCACCCAATATCTACTCCTTGTAACAGGCATGCAGGAACAGTTCTGTAATATAGTGTATTGCATAATTTACAGACTCAAAAGTCATGTATATGTGGCAGATTCCACAGAATCAATAGTGAATCTCTGCCCAGATCTTCATCATATGAAACCATGAATATCTGTGACCCTGGCTCCTCTCCTTCCATCTGGATCTCTAGTTGGCCCCTAGTAGTCATTAATACTAGACCTTTCCTTAGCTTGGGGGTTGTACCTTAGGACTCTAGCAGGGAAAGCAGTAAGCAGGACTACCCTACATAGTGACTGTGCCACTTGGCCAGTCACCACTTTACTATCCTTCACCATTATCTCCATTCCCTCACAACCTTTTCCCCTGCACTCAGAGCAAGGCCAGTGCTAAGGGTGGTGTGATTACCCCTTCTACTATTCCCCTTATTCCTACTCCCTGCCCTGTTGACTCTGCTTTGTCCAAGAACAACTGTACCCTCCCAGAATCTGGAGGCACTTCATTACAAGTTCTGACTATCTCATTGGAAGCCACTGTCACTGGCACTAAGGCCACCATACACCAGGATGGCCATGTATACAACAGTGGTTACTGAACCCACCCACTCTCTGGAAATGCACTGTTGGCACCCACACCTAATAGATATAGCTGGCCCTGGCCACATTTTGGCTGGGTTTGTGGCCTGCAACTGACCCCATTCCCAAAGGTCTGGTCAGATGCCCCAGGAACATTCCTAGAACTTGATTCTGAACAGTAAAATCATGAAATATTTCTACCCATTCCTTGCAACCCCTTGTTTTGTAGTCTACAAAAACAGGCTAAACTCCTGAGGTCTATACTTCAACATAATGTAGCAAGAAGCAGTTTGTTGTGTCATCACCTTGTTATTCTAGTTCCGCCTGTGCTCTGATTGGTGATCTGCCAAGAAAAAGAAATTCACAATGCAAGAAAAGACATTTTTGGCTTGTTATTTTGCCACATTTCAAGAAATCAGTAAGTAGTGATTGGCAAATTGCAGCATGCCCATCAACCCAAAAACAGCTGGAGGTACCCCTCCCAAAATAAAGGTCCGAAGAGCTAAGCATGATCCCTCAACTCTTCTACTGATTGCAACCATGTCTTAATGTCTTCATCGTGAGCGACATTCAATGCAGCAGGGCTTTCCAGCCTCCGTTGTACCTGCTTCGCAGTGTGCATCCACACCCCCAAGACAACATCCAGCATGTCGCCCAAGCGCCTTTGGGCTCGTCGGCTCGCTCAGGGGGCGGGTCGAACTTTATTGCGGCGGCGGAGATTGTGACCGTGAGTGGGGCAGCCGCTGGTCGATACTTCCAGCACTTCACCCTCCTCGCCGTCATCTTCAGAGTCGTCTTCAGCACTTTTGTAGTAAGTCCCTTTCATAGCTTCTCTAGCGTCCGTGAGGAAAGCCTTTGGACCCCAGGCTTGGAGAGCTACAGCGGCATAAACGGAATTGAGGATGGCATTAGGTGGCCGCTCGTCAGGACTCCCGAGTAGCCGCACATCACAGTTGTGGGGGGCGACTATGGGGATCACAACGCCCATGTCACTGACAAAATGTTGAAGGGTAAGGCGACTCGCTGGGCTCCCTTGATCAGCTGTTTGTGGGGGGTTAAATGGAATGTCATCGACAGCTAAGCCAAAATTGGGAGTCTACCAAATCCAATCCCGTTAACTGGTGGAATAGACGAAAATAGACTTAGATAGCTCACTTTCAAAAATGCCACTTCGGCACGGCTAAGTGCAGGATGGAGGGAAGTAAATAACATAAGCCCATTTCGAGGGTCGTCAATGCTGTTGATATCGTCGGGCCCGCCTGCGGTGATTCTCCAAGCCTGGGGTCCAAAGGATTTCCTCACGTACGCTCGAGAGGAGACTAGAGGAACTTACTACGAAAGTGCCGAAGACGACACCGACTCTGAAGATGATGCTGAAGAAGGTGCCGGAGATAAAGGTGAAGATGATGCTGAGGGTAACGAAGGGCGGGAAGCGTCGACCAGTGCCCAACCCACTCACAGTTACAACCTCCGCCGCCAGAGTACAGTCCAACCTGCCCCCGAGGGGGCCGACGAGCCGAAGGGGGCTTGGGTGACATGTTGGATCTTGTCTTGGGATTGTGGATGCGCACTGCGAAGCAGGCGCGATCGGAACGAGAAAGCCCTGCTGCATCGAATGTCGGTCGCGATGAAGATATTAAGACATGGTTGGAATCAGTAGAAGAGCCGGTGGGTCATGCTTAGCTCTTCCGACGTATATTTTGGGAGAGATGCCTCCAGCTGTTTTCAGGTTGATGGGCACGCCGCAATTCGCCAATCGATACTTACATAATCCAATTTCTTGAAATGTGGCAAGATAGCAAGCCAAAAATCTCAGTTTCCTTTTCTTGGGCTTCGAATTTCTTTTTCTTTGCAGAGCTTATTTCGATACGAAATTTTGATCTTATCGCTATAAAGGACCCTTGTACGGGGGAGATTCCAAATCTTCATCTGAAGTTATCACAAGGAGGCGGAGGTATAAACCCCAGGGGTTTACCTTTTTGCAGAGAGACTACAAAACAAGAAATGGACACAAGTTGCCGGAGTCTGAGAACGAGGCACGAGTATCAGACTCACAGTTAGATAAGCGAGTGGTTTGAGTCACACTTCTCCGCTTCAACTTCTGAGACTCAAACCGCTCAAGCAAGAATCCTATCATCCTAAGCACCCGCCCTCCTCCCTTTTGCTCCCCCTCCTTGGTCCACAAAACAATGTGCCTTATGTAAGGGTCTCACAGTCGTGTGCCCTGCATTTCGCACTCCAAGGTTCCAGCCC
>MU128913.1:0-68519 GCA_014904985.1 Hydnum rufescens UP504
CTAGTAACTGTCTAGATTCGAGCTCACGAGTGTTAGAGTAGTCCTGAACTGTTATATTCTGGGTTCCCGTACGATTCGAAACCTGGAACAGATCTAACTCGAGGTTTGGCCAAGGGGAAGGTCGCGTACTATGACCATGTCCGGTGCGTGGGGAGGTACTCCCGGACAAGACCCTGGGCTCTTGGGGTATGGCGGACAGCTGGCCGGGTGAGAGCTCGTACCGTACAACTATTTCAGGAGTCCAAGTTATTTTCAATCCCAAAGTCATCCCCTGGTTGATCCGATCGGGGGCCAGGAATGGCTTCCGGGAGGTTGGCTCCACAACAATGTAAGGTTTGGCTTCCTTTGTCACCAGTTGAACTAGACCCTGGTCTGTGTGTAAGAGTTACCCCAAGGGCCGCAGATTCTTTCAATGGCAGTATAATTCCTTCGAGCCAAGTCTGGTTCTTTCAGATAGGAAGCCAGTACATTTGAGGTATCCCAAAGACAATGTTTCGCCTGGATGACTGCAAGCTGGAGTAGGCCCAAGGTGGTGAATCCTACCTTGAGGTTGGACTTCTCAAGGTTGCGCGGTCTGGGCCCGTAGTTATTACTAGTAGTAGCTTTGCAGAACAAGGGGATTTCCTGTACAGTTTCCCCTAGAATGACTCTGCATTGCCAAATAGCGTGTGCCAGTACCAGGTCTAGCTTGTAGTAAGTAGACCCCCATATGGAAGTCGTGTACAACCCAATTGAGGAAGTCGGTCGAGCCCACATCTAAGTCGTAGAGTAGCCAGTCAAGCCAGGTGGAGATGATCTTCACAGCCCGGGAGGGGCTATACTTGTTGCTTCGATCAAGTGAGGTACGGATGTACTCGCACAATTGAGATGAGTGACGGGTGGGTTCAAGCCCTACAGGCTTCACGCATTCTTTTAGGGGAGTGGCCACCCTTCTTGAGGTATCCACCCTGTTTGAGAGGGGGCTAAGAGTTCCATCTATGAGTGGCCTGTGGGCTCGTTTGGAAACAGGAGTTCCAAGAGACTGATCCTTGAAGGATGGGAGAGCTATGCTTGCATCCGTAAGAACGTCGTAAGGTTTTTTAAGGGGAGTGGCCACCCTTCTTGAGGTATCCACCCTGCAAGGCAGGGGGTTAGGCAGCCGATTCCCATAAGTAGATGAGGACATTAGAGGTTGAGCTGTCAAGGATCTAGAGGCACTCTTGCCAATGTTCGAGTCACAAATATTTGCATCCCGGGGGGTGTACAGAGGGAGGATGAGGGTGCCGAGTTCGAACCATGGGCAGTCCTGTAGGGACTCGTCAATGGAGTTCTTACACACTCCACCAGTGTTAATTCGGTAGTATCCGAATTAAGGAGTGGGGAGGGACCGGAGGATGGAGGAGGTTCCGGTTCCAATGGATTAGTCCAGTCCGTGGGACTGAGACCATTCCGCCTAGCCTGACAGGCTAGCAGTTCCTGGAGGGTTAGGGTTTCTATGCCCACTAGGGCAAAGTAAGAAGGTTTAGACATAAGCTGGGAGTCACACCAGTGTGTAGTGCGTAATCAACAGGTCCGTGACTCTATGAGACAGACAGTTGATGGTGGTAAAAAAGATAGATTCCGGTCCTGCCATAACTAGCTATTAATGGACTGCTTATGTAATGAGTAGTGAATCTAGCTAGAAACCGGGGCAGCACCAAACTCCAGTGGAGAAGCTTTCCACCGGGTCAAGGGGAACAGAAAAGAGGAAAGAGAAAGGGGAAGGGTAGACACAGACTACTACTTTCCCCAAGGTTTAGCCAAATGGTCTAAGGGACTCCCAACACCACTAACACTCAGGCTGGTCATTTTGGGCTTTCTGTGCTTTCTGCTCTGAGCATTTCTCTCTTCTCCTTTGTGCAGCAATGACATGTCTGATCATTATAGCAACCTGCAGAGGTGGATGAGGCTGTATGACACAACCTGGTCAGCCACAAATGTACATCTAGTTAGATACAATGAGCTTGCATTTAAATAGTCTAACTAGATGTTTTTAGGCGGGGGCCACTGGGGTGGATTTCAGATCCTCAGACAAGGGGCCCCAGGGGCCCCTTGTTCTGAACTTGGTGCATTGTGCTTAAGTTCTCTGAAGGGCTGACCTCACTGTGCTTGGTGTAGCAACCATAATTATGCACTGTATTATGTTACTATACAAGCGTAAAAATTACTATATGATTCTTAAGTCGAATAGAGCATAAAATTGTAAGTGGGGGTACGTGTTGGAAATCACTGGAAGTTCAATAGATCAAGGGTACCATCAGGATTGAACACAAGACATGAGAAATCAAACCCATCCAAAGTGACAGGAGGTAGCACAGTGTTGAAGGATTCCACACACCAGTTCTGCAGGACAACACCTGGATTAGTGGAGCCTAAAGTTGAGGCTCCAAGGTTTGGATCCATTGCTCCTAAATTTGAATTCATGGGTCCAATGGCCAAACTGGGATTGCCATTTGTCACAGTGCCAGGCTCCCAGTTTAGATTGTCTGAGGTCCCAAAGTACAAATGAACGGTATCACCAACATTTGGCTCAGTCAGCCCAGAAGAAGGATTTGTCACCAGTTTCACTGCAGTTTCTGTGCCATTGACCAAGTCTGGGCCAAGATCCTCTGAGTCAGAATTCTCAATGAAGGCCTTTGATAGGTTAAGAGAGGCCTTTGAATTCTTGCCCTTTGAGGAAGCACCTGAACCTGAGGGGCCATGAGGTTTGCATGCAGGCAGTTTGGATCGAGCCCATGTTGACAACAGCTCCTTGGAGGGTGGTTTTTGGCCCCCCTCAGGTCCAGCACCTGAATTTGCATCTTGGACATGGTACACAATGACTCAGTTATGGTCAATGATCAATGGGATGTCATCATCATCAGACCACTTCTCTAACTTGATTGGACAACCTTTCCCCTTGTGGAATTTGGAGACTAGGAGGTGCCACTGTCCCCCCTCCCAGCTCTTGTTGGTGTGGGTCAGATGTGGGGCTGGACATTCATCTTCACAAGGCCAACCTACAATGCATATACGGTTTCATTGAAGCAGGCCAAGGATTTGCACCCAAGGGACTGAAGCAGGGAACCATGTATGTCCATTCTCAATGAAGAGATTTCGCAAGTATTTGGATGTGGCAGAGTATGCAGAATCATGGCTCCTGAGTTCATCTTCTTGCCATTTCTTCTCAGTCTCTTGATGCCACTTTGAAAGACCCCTTGCATCCAACTGTTGAGCAAGAACTTTGACAAACAAGTCATCAAGTGTCTTCTTGAGATTGAATTCTTCCTTGGCTAGTTGCTGTATTTCAGGGGAACTACAGAGTATTGCATTTTGCGCATGCGCAGTGTAGGCATTGGCATGACCACAAACAATGAATGAGATAGAGTGGACATCAAAAGTCCCCATGTGTGACATCTCACCCATGAGGTTCTTCTTCTTCCAAGAGATAAATTTGGCAAGTTTGGAGCCTGTTGTAAGTGCAACATCATTGTTGACCTTTGAGCATCAGGCAAGTGTGCAGAGTTCCTCCTGCCAAGCCTCTAGACCTTCAGGATCATCCTCATATTGCCCCTGCTCCTTTGCATATTCAGCAGAGAGCTCAGCCTGTGAAACTAAGACAGGGAGGACTGTTACTAGATACTCTCCCATATTTGGTTAAGAATTGGGTATTTACATTGTGGAAGCCCAGCTAATTTACATCTTTGTGCATACCCATTAAAAGGGTTGGGCAAGCACTTTGTGTGTATGGTACCTTCAAGGTTTGCAAGATGACGAACCATGGCAAGCGGACAATTGTATTTTTCTGCTGTGACCACCAGAGTGTGATCAAAGGCATCTGTTATGGCCTGTACCTCCTCCAGTAGCTCCACAGGCAGTGGTCCTGTTCTGTATTGCTTCATATGAGGGTTATTGTCAGCACTGCCTGCCTGTGACCTGTGGAGGATGTCATCATCTTCCTCTTCCTCATTGAAATCATCATCCAGATCAGTGTTGGTGTTGGGATGGTTGTGGGAGACATTCGGCTCATTCTCCAAAGCCCTAGGCACCAGTGTTGTTTTGACCTTGATCAGATCTGGGGTCATTACTAAATCACATCAAAACAGGTCATGACCACAGTCAAATCAAAATGAGGTCAAAATGCTAGGCACCCAATCACATTGTGGCAGAATTAGCCAAGACTATATAACCTGGAAGCCTAACTACTGTTTGCCCACCCTGCAGTCTGAGTGAGGCTCTCACCTAACATATCCTGGCTGAGCTCGGCATTTTCGGCCTGAGTCAGGAGATCTAGTTGTTCTGTTTCCACTTGTGCATTTGTTATACTTGTGAACCAAAACTCCTTCCATACAGTGTGATCCAAAGAAAAGTCAAAAATATCAGTGAGTGGCCAGTCCTTTTTCTCTGCTACTTGCACCTTTGAACAATTAGTAATTGTGATGATGAGGACACATGGACATAGATGTACTTGAGGTGGTGCAGCAATCATCATAGATGGCATCTGTTCAAGAATTTCATGTTCAGCTTCATTGAGATCTTGAAGGAGGCAGCTGTGCAAGGTCCCATACAAGGTGCTGTGATGCTCTCCACTCCCCCTTTCTTCATGAATGGTGCCAGATGCTTCCTCCTCATCCATCATTTGTGCCCCTGTAGGATCATTATCCTTGGTTGAAGAAGCAAGACCAAGCTCATGCTTGAGTCGCTTCCATGCTGTACCCTCTGTGCTTGCTGACTGTGAATGCCAAGCTTTACTGTTGACACCTTCTCCAACTTGCTTATGCTAAGTCTACTGCATGATTTTGTTTTTACTGAGCCTGTGATACTGAAGAATCCCTCAGTCCCAGCTGAATTGCAGACAAATGAAAGGAGAAGCAATGCAAGTTGCACGAGGGGCTCATTCTGAGATGCAGCCTTCCATATTAGAATAGGATCATGAGACTGTCAAGATATTGAGGGTGAGTAAGTATAATGAAATATTGGCATATCAATGGCACTTGTACTGGTGATATCTCCATCAGCAACTTCTCTTCCCAGTCCCCATTTCCAAATACCTCTCCAGATGAGTTGACATATTCATAGAACCAAGAAGAAAGGCCAGTGGGCAGTTCCAGCTCAAACATGTGAGCATAAAGCTGCTTGACCATGGTGCAAAGAGCCATGATTGATAGTGATGGTAGAAATAAACGATGTCTCAGAAATGGATTCAGGGTGACAGCCAAGATGAAAGGCTCATGGTCCACCTTCACCCAGCACTTGTGAATGCTTTCAATGATCGCTCGGACAGGTGCATGTTGGATAGATTTGGATTGGAGCATGCAGTGTAATGATGAAATAATTTTGCAAATATAAGGGAGACTTGGTTGGCTCAGGTCCAGGCACCCTGGCAAACATTGACAGCAATTGCTAAGGGTTCAATATGGGATAAGACACTAATTATCAAACTGCATTAGAATAGATCAGGCATCTGGCCACAGGCCACAGGCAGATTAATGACGTACAGTTTAATGCCATCCCAGAAACTTGTTCACAAGATGGTGGCTATGATTATATCTGCCTTGCGGCTCTGTTCCGGCTTCTTTCTGGCAGCTGTACGAAGCTCCTCCCTTCACTTAATAGCAGTGGTATGAAGGGGTGTCTCAAGTTTGACAAGACAGCCAACTGCATGGGAATGTGAACACCAATGTGTAATCACCAGTTTGAGAAGTGTGAGTACATGCTTAGTGAATTCCTCAAAAGTACACTGCTCCATATAAAGTAGATGGAGAGCCTGAGAATGGTTATTGAACCAGGTGACAATATCAAGGGCTTCGTCAATAAGTGCAGACAATATAGGGTTATTTTTGATATAATCAGCAAGTAGCAGCTGCATCTAGAGAAAGCAATGAATGAAAGCTGATTGGCATCCCATAAAATACATACCTGGTGAGCATAGCAGTCGGCAATGAGAAGATTTGGAAATAGCCCACGTAGACAGAGACGGGCAGCTCATGAGTCTCCCCCAGCATCTGAGACCCATCCTATGAGTTTCATTCCCAGCATACCCTCAATATAATCCTTTTCATTTAGAATAAGTTGCAACAAATTATTGGCAGTCTTTGCCTCTGCAGATACATCTCGAACATGTGTTATGCAGATCTAAGTGGATAGATTACCAAATGACATGGACCAATGAACAAAGGGCTTACTTGGTTGGCAGCAGTCACCAGGAATGCGATAAGGTGGTTTTTGGAAATGTCTTTCCACCCGTCACATTGGCCAGTGGCAAAATGGCCTTTCTGAAACTCGTAAAGTGACTGCTGTGTTGTTTCATGTTCCTCATCAAGTAACGGTCCCGAAAGCTGATGTCAGTTTGGTAGCAAATACTGAGGAAGCATAAGCTTGAATAATTTGCGCACTTCTGGATCCTCAAGGGAATTAAATGACCAGCCAACAGAAATTGCAGCATGCAACAGAAGATTCGCAAATTGCTGCTGATTTGGGATTGCTGGCACATTGCTTGACTGTGACAACAGTTGAGTGGCTGGCTGTACCATAAATGTGTTGGATGGAAGGGAATATCGTGGGGGGTGTGTGCCAGACCCAAGTCCTGGGATAGATTGTTTCTCACTCAGATTTGATGTTGAGTGATCCTTGAGCCATTGCTGTCCTTCATGTCAGGCCTCTGGAGAAGCATTAGGGCAATGTACTAGATGGCAAGCAAGCTTGGGGGTTGAGCCTTGAATAGCAGGGACAGATTCATCACCGATGGCTATATATTATTGTATGCAGGTTGTCAGGGTTATCCAAACAGGGTCTTTAGGGATTCAATGGTGAAGAACTCGCCTTTTTGCATTAGGTCAGATTCTGGGGTACTCATTTCTCAATGACCACTAGCAACCCCAGCAGCATTCTGGTCTCAGATTCTAGCAAAGACAACATGTACACAGCCACAGCACTTGAGAGCACGGTGAGTATTGTTGGTAAGATACTTTTGGTCTGTGTCATGAAAATGCCTTTTGAGAGTGCTACTGGGCCTTGGCATTTGTAGAGTGGGGGAATTAGGGATGGATAGATATCTAAATATGGTAGGCTATAAGAGGGAAGGCACACTTAAGCAATAGACTTTGTGTCTGACAGCATCAAAACAAACACAAAAACAAAATCATGTGACACTTGCATTTGCAGTCACCTAAGTAGATTCTGGTATATATATGACCTAGAAATACCTCAGATCTACCTAGGAGCCTTTATCTGAGCACAATCTATTTTGACCTGTATAGACCTTTCTGACCTGACCCTTTTGACTTTTGATTTGACCCAGAATTGACCAAGGTCAAGGTCTATAACAACACTGCTAGGCACCATCTGGTCATATCTGACTTCAAATGGGACTTCAATAGTGCCAGCAGGCTTCCTAGAGTGTAGGCCATGAGATAATGATGGCAGGGGCTCCCTCACTGCTGCTGCTGGCTTCAATGGCAGACAGAGTGATGCAGGTGTGGCTATAAGAGGGATTGGTGACTTCACAGCCAAGTGAGAACTTTGCATGGTTGATTTCCATTCCACAGACCCAGATGCAGGAGACTGTCCACTGGAAAGAGAGAACAATTAGATACAATGGATTCAAAAACAGATGAATGAATAAACATACTCTATGGTGCATGCAAGGGCCTTCCACAACTTCAAGATCTTGACCTCAAACTGTTCCAGATTGAGACCATGAGTCTCAGCAAAGAACAAAAGTCCCTCAATAATGCCCAGAGCACCACAACAACCCTGCCTCATCTCCTCGGCAAGACAGGAAACTGATACCCCTTGGAAAATGTGATTGAGGGTGTGATCAATGTACTCACAATCCTCACAGGGTCCTTCCTGCCATCAGGCAAAGCCAATAAGATGGCATGAACATCAGTGGCATCCCATACATGTAAGAAGTCCCCAGGACACACCTCAGGAATGCTGGGAGGCAAACGAAGTGCTAACTCTTGTGCCTCATTAAGTAACTTGAGAGGATCATTGATTTTCTGCACTTCATCGAGTAGTTGGCTTGGCGTGTCAGATTGTGGTGAAGGAGGGTGTCGTCCAATGAAATGTCAAAGACTGGAGACTGGAGGCACATGGGTGGGACCTCACCAGAAGTATTGAGCATGGAAACCAGCACATCCTCAGACTCAAAACCCTCAAAGGCCTGAGATTGGTAATTGTCACTGAAATTGGTGGTGTTGGAGGGAGAACCATATGCAACATCATTATCTGCATGCAGCTGGCTCCCACTCATGAACATTTGAGATCAGGACAAAGGCTTCTGCTTAGAGGGAACTGATGGCTCAGGTTGCATCTCAACATATGCACAATTGGTCTGGAAGTAGAAGGCACTGAGGTGGAGGCAGAGGCAGTGATGTGAACATTGCCGTTGCATCATTTGACACCTGGAGGTCCAGACTTCTGGGTCTGCAAGGTGTAGCATGTCAGAACAAAATCATGATAGGGAATCACTGAAACTTATGGTATTTGGCAACTCATCCTCATCTGAGGGCTGTTAATCAGATCTGTTGTGAATAGCCTTGTGTTTTCTGGCTTGGGTTTTCAAACATATCTGTTTTGAGAAGCTGGAAGCCTGTACCAAGCAACACATAAGAAAGGATTGCCAATGACATGGGCAGATTAGTGACATACTTTCTCAGGTACCTCACTCCCATCTGAGGATTCCTCCACCTCCATGGACTCCTTGGCAACCTTGCAGCTTGTGAAGCAGGATTTTTGGTATGTTTTTGGCTTTTAGCATTTGCTGAGGGTAGCGAAGAATGGCCGAGTGTAGATGACATTGTGAATCAGTACTCTAGCCAAGTCATTCAAGAATGGCTTCAGGAACTTCTCAGGCTTGAATACACAATACAATGGGTTGCTGGTGGGTGTGTATGAGAAGCCCAGTTTGGGTGAGGAAAGGATAAAGAGTGGGTATCAAGTTAAGTGGAAAGGATATGGATCCAGAGGGAGTGTAAAGGCCACTAGCAGCAAATATATCCAGATGCCCTATCTGAGAGGTTCAAGAAAAAATCCAGGAACCTCTCAAGATGAGGCAGTTTGGGTTGTGCAATGCTGGTCAGGACAACTTGATTGAGATTGTTAAGTTCTGCAAAACAAGAGTAGACTGCACTCAGAGCACCACTTCCCACCTCTCTATCTGAGATGTTCAAGAGTAACCAGGAACCTCTCTAGACCAAGTGGTATGGGATAATGCAACATATGGGGTAGCCAAAAAAGCCAGAACTTGCCATGTCACTCAACATCAATTTGGCACATCTATAATAGGCATATTATTTATCGATGTACATAGATACTACAGGCAACAAATTGAACAAACACAGCAGGGAGAAATAATAGAGAGGAGAGGGACATGATGAGAAGAGAGAAGAGCAACACAAAATGAGGAGTGATGGGGATGAAGAGGAGCATAACAGAAATGAAGAGAGGTGAAGGGCACCGAAATGAGGTGGACACTATCATGGCCCACTGAACATGGGTGTACCTGCCTTTAAAAAGAGGGTGGGTGTGGAGAGGATGAGTCCCATTCAATGAACCAGACTTGGGAGTCGAGGAATCCAAAGGCTTCCATATGGCATGGATGGGATGGTCGGGAATACAATACGGCTTAATTGCCTGCAGCCACAGCAGTTTTTGCCATTCGTCCAAGCTCACAAACCAGAACATCATACAGTCCATGAGTGATATAAAGTGGCACCCAGAATGCCAAAAGATTCTGGTTGCACTGATCCATGTGAGCACTCACAATCATCTTCAAGCAGTGCTGTATAACATCATATTCCTGGTCAAGTGTAGCCAGAAACCATGCTGTGGTGAATTCCACTTGATCTAACATGCACTGTGGATATTCGACCTCAACTGCAACCAATGGAGGAAAATGATGCAAGTCCAGGAAATGGTATCAAATGAAGGTCTGTATTCCTGAGTCTCCTTCAAGTGGGGGTGGAAAGAGATGAAGCATGCAAAGATCACTGATCTCTCTGCAGGTGGGGCATTCTCCAGCATCAATGTCAAGTCATCAGCAGATTGCTGGTGTGCATAGCACATTTCAACATAGTCTGGATCCAACACCCATCAAAAGGAAGCAATGGACTCCTGGTGCACCACTGCAATTTCGGTTGCCTCCTTGAAGTCAAACAGCCTAGATCCAGGGGAGTTCCGGAAACAAGAGAGCATGGCATCCTGTTGCAGCTGCGATGTGAAGGCCAACATGACCTTCTTCTTGAGGCATGCTAGGCCCTTTCCTCCCTTGTTCTTCCAGACACGAACACTGAAGAAGTGGTCTTCTGAAAGATGCTTGAAGACCTCCCTGATGTTCACATCACCAGTAACACCAGAGAACTTGATGCAGAACCAATCACCAACAAAAATGGGAGGATCCAGATTCACTGGAGAAGCCTCAGCAGTTTCATTACTCTCTGTGCCTGGCTGTCCATTGTCATCAGTCCAAATGTTGAGATCATCAAATTCACTTGAAGGAATGATGGGTGAATCCTTGGGAGAGACTGGCAAGCCCACTTGTCACGCATCCACTTGCATGGATGTGTCATGATCATGGTCAGAGGACATAGGATCAGGCAGCTGACTGACTGTCTGCACCTCTGGAGCCTGATCCTCCAACATGGCATTTTCTGGCTCTGGCTGATCATGGTGGAGCCCCTGAACCAAGGGGAAGTCCCGATCAGGAGGGGGAATGTGAGGGGAAGCCAGGGGGGGTGAATGATGCATTGGGGAACACAAATGAGGGCCAAGAGAGGGCAAGCAGTCACCAGAATGCCTGTCATGAGCAGGAGAACACAGGGCACAGTCAGAAGAAGAGGAGCCACCACGAGAATACAGGCGATGTTCACAAGAACACAAGTGATGGACAGACAGCAGATGATGGCCAGGAGAGTACAAGCGATGATCACCAGACCATGAATGATGGCAAGGAGAACCCAAAGGACAGTGAGAACCCGAGTGGGGAAGATGTGAGGGACCAACAGGGGACTGTGAATGTCAAACAGGTGACCTTGCATGAGAGCAGGGAGGATACTGAACATGAGAAGGACAAGAGATGAATGAGGCAAAAGCGCAATTGTGCTCAGCACGGTCTTGCTCAATATGGTCTTGCTCAACACAGTCACTCTCAGCATGGTTGCGCTCAGCACAGTTGTGCTCAGACTCAAGGTACTCTTCTCCCCAGATGGGAGAACAAGACCGTGACCAGCCTTGAGAGGGTCCATACTCAGCCTCATGCTGGGCACTCTTGGGCCTATCAATTGGTCCTAAGAAATGAGTTCATCTCCTTGCTCCTTAGTAATTACAAGCAATGTCTTACCTTGATCAGCATTGATGGAACGACAGCACTTCTTTGCATGCTTTGGGTAGCCTGGAGGCCCTGGAGGGCAGAGCTCCATCTCTCCAGTACATAGTGCTCTAAGCCAGAACAGTAAACTCTGCACTTTTTCTGAGCCTCCTGGATGATAGAGAGAATGTGCTCTCAGGGACCAGGAATTCCCAAGAATGCCATGGGGAAGTCTGTTGTGATTGCTGCCCAATGGGGTCCCTTTGTGCTTCCTTGAGATGCCAGTCCTTGATGGATTGGCACTGACATTTCTTCATGAAGTCATCATCTGATGGCTCTTCTGAAGAATAACCCTCTTTGCCCTGGAATCCAAAGTAATGGATTGGGTCAGTAGTGAGGGCAGGTGTGTCAACAGCACTAGTGACAGGTGAGTCAACAGCACTGGTGAGGGGTGCATCAACAGCACTAGTGATGGGTGCATCAACAGCACTAGTGATGGGTGCATCAACAGCACTGGTGAGGGGTGCATCAACAGCACTGGTGAGGGTGTGTCAACAGCACTAGTGATGGTGCGTCAACAGCAGGCTTGATGTCCATGTCATCAGGACATGATAGGGATGGTGGGGGGGAAGGAGGATGAGGTGGCAGTGGCACTGTATCACGGAGGCTGATGGAGGAAGGACCAAAACACAGACTAGTGCACCAGCCATGGTGCTGTCTACATCTCAAAGGTCAGACTCAAATACAGCTGTGTAGACATCCGTTGATGCACATAGTCCTCTTTTTGTTGGATGGGTTGAATCATCCAGAGAGACGGATGCTTGACTTGGGCACCTCTTTTATTCTCCAAATTTCCATGAATTCCCCATGGGCTTCATCAGGACTGCATTTGGCCACCCCATTGGTGACAGCCTGGGACTTGGAAGATAAATCCCCTGCATGGGGATCAAGAGTACAGACTCCTCTGGGCTCCAGGATCCAGATACCATGAAGGGGGACACCATGTCACTCCAATTCTGCCATAGGGACATTGGGGTCATCCATGGAAATGAAAGTGCCCACTATATTGTGATTGACCCCAAAACATGGTAGCTCCAGACCAGCAACCAGGGCCATATGGTCGAGGGTCCTATGCATCAGAGGCTGCATGACAGCTCAACTTCTGCCAGAGTATCCTCAATCCTCACAATTTCACAATAGGCCATAATCTTTGCAAAAGATTGTTCTGCATCACCCAGCAGAGAACCATCTTGGCACTCTCAATGAGGGCTTTTGCGATGTCAGAGTGGGTGCCATGCTCCATGACTGGGATCCGATTGAGTTCGAGACAAAAAATTGGAATGCCTTCAACCACAGATGATAAACATCAAAGCATCAATGAGGGCTTTTCACATGGTGATCAGCCAGCTGTGGCCAAGGAAAAAATCTAGCACATAGCTGCCCCTCTGCACCACCTCCTGGAATGGAAATCAATGTTGGGGTAGATAGGGAATGTGCAGGGAATTGCAAGTGTACATGTGTCTTGTGCACAGTTTGTCAAAGAATGCCCAAGTTAAAGGACTTGACCATGCCTAGTGACATCATAGAATGGGTCAAAGTCATATCAATGCATAGTTTCCCCGAACTGAGAAACCACAGAGGGGGGGCCACAGAATAATAAGTTGCAAGGATGGTGTATTCTTTCAGGTTGGGGGTTTAACAGTTAAAGTAAATTGGGAGATGCATCACTCTCCCAGAGGGTGTTGGTATACTCTAGCACCCAGTCCTGGATGCTGACAAAGTGTCTTTGGGAAGTGGGACATTTGCCTCTGACTTCTGGGGATGTTGAATTGTTGTCAGTCTGCAAGACAAATCTGTGATGCAAAAAAAAAATGTACTGTTTAGGTTCTGCTCAAAGTAAACTGAATATTGAGTGCAAAGAGTTGGGAAGTGTTGGATAGAGCAGATCATTTCAGATGAAAGAGGGCTGGAAGACTCTCCATAGTCCCATTGTAAAGGATCTATGGATGTACTGGGTGTGGGATCTGGAGGAGCTGCTGGTGGATCTGCCAATTTCTTTTTGAACTTGGGGAGCTTGATTTCGGTTCCGGGGTGGCAGAGGAGATATCAGAAGAGGGAGCCAAGGCACTTGTGGATCCCAGTTTTTCCCAGTTGGCTTTCTCATTTTCGTATTCATCCACTTTGGAGGCATGGTGGGAACCATACAGATAGAGCAGTTATCTCAACCACAGACCCTTATGACCCCAGAGCAGATTTACTGCTCCAAAGTGCACAAGTAAGTGGAGATCAAAGATATAACCCTGGATAGCAGTTCCAAGATGGAGGACAGAATCTCTCTCCACCCACTACACTCGACACATGGTGAAAAAACATATGAGAGGCTGTAGAACTAATGAATCTTGTGGATCTGGAGCCCACAGACTAGATAGAATGTGTGCCCACAGATTTTATGAGACATTAGGTTGGAGTTTGGTTCCACACCACTGCGAAACACCAAAACATTCCCTAATTTGTCAGATTTTCAATAGTTACAAATTTGCATTTTCCCCACCTTCAGCGAAGAATTGCGCCTGCACCACCAGTCCATTCGTTGCCATTTTTTGTATGGACAAGGATTATCTAGGGTTACCATCTTTCTGTCAGTGATTTGGACCACTTTAAGTTCTCAAGGGTAGTTGGCACTCTGTGGCCACACAACCTATCATATTTTTCTCATTCCATATACTTATATATACCACTACTGCTCATATAGTTGCACAAGACAGAGCCTCTCCAAGTTGTGAAATACTGTACCAATTTCAGCACAACCATGTGAATACTACCCTATATTTCAACCATAGTGTCACAAGAATTCAAGTTGAAATAGTTGAGCACCCATAGCTAATGATGCCACAGTTTGGAGGATAAGCCTCCTAATGATGGTCTCATCACCCAGGAACTTAACAGCTTGTATTATTTAAGGCAGTCTTCAATTGCAATTAAAAAAGACTTGACCTAATTCAGTAGAGCCGACTATCTGATGATCCAATCCAAAAGCAATGTCTCCATATGGATCTCTGAATATTGAGTTGTGCACTTGAGTCAAACAGTTTGATGCCTCCAGAATCACTGGGTCACCACATGATGAGCATTTGCTCTACAGTATTTTGTTTGGCATAGAATCATCAATTAATGACATAGGGATTGATGATCTAGCTTCCAGAAATTAAATGCAATGTGAATCCAGGAACTGGCAGTCCAGTTAATCCAAGAGCAGAAAAGTTGATGTCATATGGTATGCTTCCTTCTTAGCAATATCAAATCCTCCTGCAATCACTGTGGGATGAACTCCCTCAGATATATAGCAATCAGCTTTCAAAAGCTCTCCAACAAGGAGCACTACGTGGTACCATCTCCAACCTGCCATCCTGGGCCACTGCTGTCTGAGCAATCACAGCCACAGTGGGGTTCTTGAGATATGATATGAGCTCTGAGCACAATATAGAGCCAACTCAAATGTACATAGCATACTTGAATTTGCATCTCAGATGAAATATGTTGAAGATGTGAAGCAAGTCTTTTTGTTGATTTTATAGTACAAAGTTTTTCCAAATAAAGTTCAGACAGAGTAAGGCCTGTATTTACAAGTGTACATTGGTTTCCCTCCATTTTAGACCATAATCCTTGTTACTACTGCAAATTCCAAGATCTGGTCAGGATGCCTCACCCAGCATGCAGGGGGATTTGTTGATATGGCACATGAGAATCTGATGATGCAAGATGTGCCACTCAGAACCTTTCAATGAGATGCATTTGCAAAGGCATACCTTTGCAAGCATGGGTTCAAAGTCTTCCTGAGTGACATGTTGTCATCTCTCTCTCAGAGGGGGTACATTGCTTGATTGGAGGGGAATCTTATAAAATCAACCATGGCTCAATAATGGATTGAGATCAAATCTTACCCTCTTTGTTCTTGCCCATGACTTTGATAATTTCATTGATGCATGAACCTGTCAATAAATAGTGTCAGCAAGAATTTCTGGAGGATCCACTTAGTGCACTACCTCATCCATTAGAGACATTATACCAATGTTCCCCATAGCAAGACCACAGCCAAACCTGCATGGCATCATAGATATGGTGTGAACCACTGATCCTGCCATCATTGTCAATGCAAAAGGACATATTGTTGAGACGTGACACTGCCATGTTCCAATCCGGTACATGCTGGATCGAGTCCACAGGACTTCCCTCAGTTGTCCTCCCTAATACGGGACTGACGCTGAGGTAAAGTCCCATCAATAACCCTATATAGACAGATTACTCACGTATCCATCATGTAAAGTTCTCGCCCCATTAGGTAGATACATATTACACAGTTGTCCTCCCTAATACAGGACTGACACTGAGTTCTTGCCCCATTAGGTTATGGGCCCATGAAAGTGGCATAAACTCAACTCTCATGCAACACTATGACAACTCCGGAATCCGGTGATTCCAAATCACGTATCCTGCAGCTCACAAGTACAAATTTCCCAATATGGAAAGTACGAATTGCCGCAAAAGTACGAACACTCGGCGCAATGCAGATCCTCACTGGTGCTGAAAGCTGTCCCTCCCCCTCAGATGCATATGTTCCCAACTCACTCATCTCCGAGGACGCACATGACCGGGCAGCCACTAAGCAGGCCACTGAAATTGCATTATGGACAAAATGAGATGCAGATGCGTACAACCTCATCATCGAACATGTAGATGACAACATGATCACACAATTTGGCGATAAAAATACATCAGCCGAAATCTGGAAAGTTGTCCTGACGGTCAACCAAGACACACACTCCGGAGTTATGGCGTTCTACATCAAGATCGGAATTATTGAACGCAAGTACATTGACAGTACACCGATAGCAAACCACATCGGCTGGATATGCACAGAGAACCAACGACTTCACGGAATGAAAAAGAGCCTCGACGACAAATTCCTAGCACTCCTACTCCTACACTCCCTCCCCAAGACTGAGGTCTGGGCTCGATTCATATTGAATACCATCAAAGCTACATCCAACAAATCTCCACTCACCGTTGCTCATGTCGAGTCCCGGCTGCTCCGGGCAGAGTCATTGACACAAGATGACACCAGCAACGCACAATCTGCCCTTACCGCGGCCACCCTAGTCCCAGCAAAAGCAAAGCCAACATGTGGCCCACTATGCACCAACTGTAGGAAGGGCCCGCACAAGGCAGAGGACTGTCGTGGGGAGGGGGGCGGGAAATTTGGTGTCCCATTCGACACCCACGTCAAGGGCACAGCCACAACGCTGACACCAGTGGCTGCATTCACTCAATTAAACATCTACTGTGGCTCCCCGCATGCATTTACCGCCTCCATACGCAACAGGGACTCCCAGGCAAGGGTGAACCTAGTAACTTCCCAGACCCTAGACGATATCCTCATTGATTCTGGATGCTCATGCCATATTTCGCCTCGCCATGACTGGTTTGACGACCCAACCTTTCAGCAACTGGACAAACCTATCAACATTGACCTAGGTGATGCCTCGTCCATCTTGGCCACAGGTATCGGCACAATCCACCTAGAGCTAAATATAAATGGGAGTCCTACCCGTGGCTACATCGCAAACATCCTATATGCAGAGCGCATGGCCACCACTTTACTGTCAGTGGCCGACCTCACCAAATGCAAGCATACACTCGTATTCAATAATGACCAATGTGAAATAAAGTCAAACATATCTGGCACCCTTGTTGGAGTAGCCACACGACATGGTCCGAGCGACCTCTACCGTCTAATGGCCTGAGTCATCAATAACCCCATATCGGTCAACACTGCCACGGCATGCTCGATTGACATAAATGTACTCCACAGACGACTTGGCCACCTGGGATATGACAATGTGCGACAACTAGTCAACCAGGGAATGGTGGAGGATACAAACAAACTCTCTGGGACACAGGAATTCTGCGAAGCATGTGCCTTCGGCAAGGCACACTGACTCCCATTCCCAAACAACAAAACCACCGCACCTGGTCTCCTTGACCTCATCCATTCCGATGTCTGCGGCCCCCTCCCACCATCAATCAGCAACAAACGCTACTTTGTCACCTTCACCGATGACCACAGCCAACACAAATTCCTATACCTCATGTCCACCAAAGATGAAACCTTATCAAAGTTCATCGAGTTCAAGACAGTGGTGGAGAAGGAGACTGGATGTCATATTAAAACCATCCGGAGTGACAATGGAGGTGAATATACATCCATAGACTTCCAACAATATCTTACAACTGAAGGGATAAAACCCCAGACATCTGCCCCATACACACCGGAACAGAATGGACTGTCAGAGCGGGGTAACTGGACAATTGTTGAAAAGGTCAGGCCGATGCTGAAGGCGGCAGGGATGTCAAATGGGTTCTGGGCAGAAGCTGCCCTCACTGCTACCTACCTTGCAAATGTCTCGCCCCATAGTGCATTAGAAAACAAGACTCCAATGGAAGTCTGGTCAAAAAAAAGGCCCTATATTCGTGGCATACATGAATTTGGAACAATTGCCTATGCACTCATCCCAAAAGGACTGCAGAAGAAATTAGACAACAAAAGTGACAAGTGTGTCCTACTGGGATACACCACTGGAACCAAGGCATACCGTTTATGGCGCATCAGAGACCACCGAATCATCACATCCCATGATGTCTCATTCAATGATGGTGTATACCTCAGAGACGCCTCACAAGAGCCATCAATCTCTCAGGACATTTGGCCAGTTGAGGTACAAGATGAAAATGGGTCAGAAAACACACTAAACCAGGAGGACCATACCCTAGAGGATCCCCCCCTAGAACCAAATGTACCTGCACTGATACCCATCCCCCACATCCCAATACCCCCCCCCTTGTTGCACCAGCACAACCGCCCCAACAAGAGCGCCAACCCCCTGCATGGCGCAGAAATGACCTAGAAAATGCATCCAGTGAGAGAGATTTTCACAATGCAGCTGGCTACCCAGACGAAAACCCAACCATGGCCACAGCAGCCACAATCACCTCACAGGAACACAACATATTTGCATTACGAGCTGTAACACTGCCACAAAACTCTGAGGAACCGCGTAGCTACAAGGAGGCCATGCGAAGTCACAATGCTGACAAATGGAGAAGGGGCATTGATGAGGAAATGCAATCTATAATTGAAAACAATACATTCAAAACCCTCAAACTCGAAGATGTACCCCCAAACCGTAAACTCATTGGGAGCAAACTTGTCTTCAAATTGAAACGAGATGCAGAAGGCAACATCGTATGCTACAAAGCTAGACTGGTTGCACAGGGTTTCAGCCAAATACCAGGAATCGACTACTTCAAGACATATGCACCTGTCACAAAAATTGCATCCATCAGAGTCGTCTGCGCAATTGCCGCAATACTGGACCTGGAACTTGAACAACTAGACATTAAAACTGCCTACCTGAATGGTCACCTAGAAGAAGAAATCTACATGAAACCACCAGATGGTGTCGACACCAAACCCAATGAAGTCTGGCTGCTCCTATGCACCATCTATGGGCTGAAGCAATCCGGGAAGGTCTGGAATGACCTCATCCACAGTGTACTCATAGAGCTCAGCTTTACCTGCTGTTCTGGGGACAAATGCCTATATGTGTACCACTGTGGAGACACCCTCATGATTATTGCCCTATATGTAGATGACCTCCTCCTGGCCTCCAACTCAAAGGCTTTCCTAACCAACATCAAGGATAAACTCAGGAAAAGATTTAACATCACAGAACTTGGACCAGCACACCTTATCATCAGCATAGAAATCATACGCAACTGCCCCAACAGGACAATCACCCTATCCCAATGCCACTACATCCGAGACATCTGTGAACAATATGGCATGGCTGATGCAAACCCCGTACGTACCCCATTGGATCCAAATGCCCCCCTGTCCATTTCCCAATCCCCACAAAACAACGCCGAATGTGCAGAAATGAAATCTACCCCTTACCAAAACCTTACCAGGGCCCTCCTCTATACAGCCATGGCAACCCGACCAGATGTCGCATTCACTGTTGGTACACTCTGCCACTTCAACTCGAATTATGGCTATGAGCACTGGCTTGCTGCCAAACGTGTCATCTGGTACCTGAAAGGCACACAGGACCTCTCAATAGTCTATGACGGTAAACTCAACCACTCACTATCAGCAATTGTCCATGGCTATAGCGATGCCGATTGGGCAGGCAACATTGACACATGTAAATCCACAAGTGGATACATGTTCATGATTGCCGGGGCCACAGTCACATGGAGCAGCAAGGCCCAAGTGACCCCCGCACTATCCTCAACAGAAGCTGAATATGTCAGTTCAACACATGCCGCTATAGAAGAAGGGTTGGGAGCTCCGATGACTGTCAAATCAAAATCTGGTTCAGCCAGTGTGTAGATGGGAGACTGTATTTCTGTTGTTATTCGTTGGGCTGGTTCACTTCAATGGTTGATCACACTCTGTAAGATGTGTATGGTGTTCAGTGGAGAATAGGAAGGGATATGGACTAGCTGTAGTCAATGATATATCGTGTAGGATGCTTGTAGAAAGGCTTATACATCTGTGATGCTTGTAGAAAGGCTTATATGTTGTCTGTGATGCTTGTAGAAAGGCTTATACGTCGTGTGGGATGCTTATAGAAAGGCTTATATGTCTGGGATGCTTGTGGAAAGGCTTATACGTCGTTTGTGTTGTGTTGGTCTGTTTACTGATATTTGTGTATTCTTGTTTACATTCTCCTGGTCAAAATGCGGATATCTGTGGGTTATAGACTGGTCAGTGCTTGGTTAGTCTTGTTAGTATGTTTCTTTCTTCTTTCTTCAAAACCTGATACGTATTTTGTTATGCTTACTTTTCCTTGGATGTCCAGCAACTCTAACCTTAGGTCCTGCAACTATCCTTGGCTTTAGTGATTCGCGTAGAGGGCTACCAGTGGCTTTGTCTCAACAACCTTGAAGATGACTTAGCTCCAGATGGCTTATAGATAGACTGTTCTTTAGAGGCAAGCAGAAAAGTTGACAGTGGTTGACAGTAATGATTTCCAGAGGAGATTATTGTGTGTGGGTACAGGAAATCTACCAGCTTTTATACCTTTCTGAAGGTGGCTGTGTTTAAGAAATATGACTCCCCCATGGGTGAGTCATATGTGAGTCATAGGTGAGAACAAAGAAAAATAACAAGATGATGTAATAATGCGGTCATAGCTGAGTCATTCATAAAGAGAACAAAAGGAATCATGAGGGGTGATGTCATAGTGATGTCATTCATAAAGAGAACAAAAGGAATCATGAGGGGGGGTGATGTCACCAATTTGCTGAGCATGTGGAATGCTTGGAGCATGTGGTCACTGACCATGTGGAGCATTCTGGAGGTGAAATGAAAGGATATCTCCGGGTTTTGGAGATTAATTTGAGCATAGTCCAGTGGTTAAGGTGTTTTGTTGTTGGTTGATAATGGGGACAAGTGCATGGGATGGGATTCGATGCAGAAACAGCAGTTTGCATCCGTAATAGACGTTCTTGGTATCATTAGATGCGGATTTTTCACAGCTTTCTGGGCGCAGTGGTTTCGAGAAGATCCGGTGTAAACTGACAGAGAAATTCGTTTTTTACTGATGGGTGTTGATTCTGATAGTAATATCGCTCTGTAGAGTTCAGTTTTGATCTGTTCTTCGCGTGCTCGGTACCGTCGGATGCGGATTTTTTATATCTTTCTAGGCTCGGTTGTTCCGAAAGGATTTAATGCGAACTGACGGAGAAATTCGTTTTTTACTGGAAATTCCGGATTTTGGTAGTAAAATTGGCCTGGAGAGTGCAGTTTTGGTCCGTTCGACTTGTGTTTGGTACCGTTCGAAAGGTGTGAATTGTAGCTTTCTAATCGTTATATGGGCGTACCTCTTCGATCAAAACTGACGGAGTTATAGAACAAATTCGATTTCTGCATGTAGCCGTAATTAATTTCGTAATTGGTCATGTGATCGTCCAATGGCTGGAAGTGGTGTGATTCTGCATTTTCTGATACTGGATGTTTTTATCTTCCACACCGCACAGGAAGCAATTTGGCTAAGAAACATACTCAAGGACTTGGGCTCCAAACCAACCCAGCCTACAACGGTCTGGTGTGACAACCAGAGTGCCATAGCACTGGCCACAAACACGACTGATATCAGCACATGCATGAAGCACATAGACATACGACACCACTTCATCCGCAATGCTGTCGCCAAAAAACACATCCAGATACAGTGGTGCCCCACTGAAGATCAGGCCGCAGATATACTCACCAAAGCATTGCCCCACGTAAAACACGAGCACTTTGTACAGCTCCTAGGCATGGTACCTAGATTGTGGGGGGGTGTTGAGACGTGACACTGCCACGTTCCAATCCGGTACATGCTGGATCGAGTCCACGGGACTTCCCTCAGTTGTCCTCCCTAATACAGGACTGACGCTGAGGTAAAGTCCCATCAATAACCCTATATAGACAGATTACTCACATATCCATCATGTAAAGTTCTCGCCCCATTAGGTAGATACATATTACACAGTTGTCCTCCCTAATACGGGACTGATGCTGAGTTCTCACCCCATTACATATGACTGTACAGTTGTACTTCATGCTGAAGATGTGTGTTTCTGAACATCACTTCTCCCCAGATGGGAGAACAAGACTGTGACCAGCCTTGAGAGGGTCCATACTCAGGCTTCATGACCACAACCATGAGACTCCAGATGCAAACTGTGGCGTTGGTTCTGCATCTCATCCATATCACAAAATCTGTGGACAGACATTCCACTTGGTCTGTACATTCCATATTTAGGTGATTTACCAACTTCTTGATTTTCTGCTGCCTCCCACTCTGTCAAAGCATGTTTTTGCCTATCTTTGTTATTGTAAAACCTGCAGGTGGTCATTCTACCTAATCTGTGAGCCCCAGTTTTAGACAGCCTATCAGTTTCTCAACATCTTGCTACCCACAACATCAAGCCAGTGGTTTCACACTCATCTCCAACCAGTGTTTTAGCAACTCATCCCCTCATTCTCCATATCATAAAACCTGTGGACAGACATTCCACTCAGTCTGTGCATTCCAGATTTGGGCGATTTATCAACTTCTGGACTCCTTGCTACTTTACTGGACCAAAATGGCATGTCTGCTCTTGCAAGATCCAGGTTTAGGTGATCTCTTGATTTATTCTGCTACCTTCCACCATGTTTGTTGTCATAAAACCTGTGGATGAACATTCTACCCAGTCTGTACATTCCAGGTTTAGGTGGTTCACACGTCTGTGGCATTTTGCTTGATCATCTTCTCTGCTTCCATCTCACTGTGAGTATTCATCATTGTTATCACCCTCTTGTGGCAGGTTATTGAATGCCACTTCTCAGGCTTGCAACTGGCATTATACAAAACTGCACCTGACTGTTGTCTCTATCCATGCCCTTGAAATCCTCTGATATCCACTCACCCTATCAAGGGAATAGCTCCCAACACTCTTGCAAGTGTAAATGACATTCAAGCCCACCAGGAACATCACCCTCCCTATCACCATCCACCATGTACTCAAGTACACTCAACAAAGCATGAAGATGTTTAAAGCTGTGACGGATCCTGTTTCAAGCATAAAGGAAACTGCTTCTGCCCACAAGACCCCAAAGGCCCAGGAGAGTACCAGCCACACTGCCTACCCAATACTACCATCAATGTCTATGCCCTCGCAAGACACTTGTTCTCAATCCAGCATGCAGCACAGAGCATCTGCACTGGGCTTGACTTGGAAGTTGGACAGAAATACTGGTACATTTGTGGCAGTTGTGCCAACAGTGCGAAGTACTGAGACATCCCGATCAGCACCCCACACCAGTATCTCTAAGCCCCATTACCACTGAAATAAGCAGCCTTCCGAGGCCTCTCATAGTGCCCATCCTAGTCCATCTATGTTTTCTGGGATTATCAAAGAGGGCTCGGGAACAGGTGGCAGCAATGTTGGCTTGTCCCTAGGGGTGACTGAGCAGCCATTTGTCATTCAATATCTGATCCATGCCAGAGGTTGGAATGAACACTCTGTTGAGAAGAAGCTGTCTCACCATGTGCATTGGTGGGCTGCTGCGGCACATTGTTGGGATTGGGATGTCATACCTGCCTTGATTCATCCATACATGGAATACATGCGTGAATCACAGCAAGGGCAGGCACCTTTGGACTCTCCATCAATCCATTGCTCTTGTACTGGTCATACAGTGTTGAAACAGGTGATTGCCATATATATGGATTGTGAGTACATGGTTTATACTTGCTTGGACCAGAAACTGACCACCTTTGACTTATGCCTAGACTATATTGAACTCAGCATTTGCCCCTGTGCACCTGCCCCTGTGCAGCTGGTGAAGCGGGGTCTATTTCTCTGCTCACCAGTCCATCCAGCCCTTTCTGTAAGCCTTGAAATGCTGGAGTTTGTGTCCAAATTATTCATGCATTTGGCTCCAAATGAGGCAGCATGGGCAGATAAGCTAGTGAAGTTCTTAGCCAGGTGGGGCCATGTATTCAAAGCCCAGGATTCGCTCTGTCAACGATTTGGTTCTGCTCTAGCCCAATACCAGGTCTTAGTGTGTGTTGTTGATGCTGAAATCAACAAGCAGATCAGTGTTGCTCGCCATGAGGTCCTATCTCATGATCCTGCTGACTGGGACAACATTGCTCCAGAGATGATAGTGCTGCCCAAGCTTGATGAATCCACACCTATAACAGCTTGATTGTATGTCAGTGCACATACTGATGGCCATTCCATTCGGGAGCCCACCACTTCTACAATGAATGATCTCATTGAAGGAAGTGCAAATGAACCCACCACATCATCACTACCCTTAGGCTCATGTAGTGGTCCCAAACCTTGTGTTACTCCATCTGACTATCTTCGCTCATGTTGCCCACTATGCTTTGGAGCATGTAACAAAGCTTGGGACAGCAAACTGTGAGTAATGCATAATATATTCTTATGCTTGTCTTACTGATATACTGGTTATGTCTTTTAGTCCAGAGTTCTTCTTGTGCCTTGATGCATGCTTCACCATCCAACGAAACAAGGACTATGATTGTTGTCCAGGCTGCAAAAAGCAACCAGGCAGCCAAGATCCTTGTATTATTCCACCAGGAACTCATGAACTACCCCAGAGCTTCCTGGAAGCATGGAAAGCAAGGGTGGAGGCAGCACGCCCTGTCAAGTCACACAACCATCATACTACACATGTGTCTAAGAAGGGCAAGTATGCAGCCGATGTTTCAGATACTGAGGATGACCATGTTGAGCCAGGGTTGCATGTCCCAAACTTGTACCTTGATAGCTGTGGCAAGTCTTTCGTGGCTGCTGATGGAGGGAGAGTGAAGACTCCTGGGGGGCACTTCTCAGACACTGGTGTGATGGCAGGTGTTTGTCATCATGACCGAGTCATTGTCTGGGGCAATATGTGGACACCCAGCAAGCAGCAGTTCTATGCACTGGCCATAATTGACTTTGTTATGGCCCAGCTGCCTGTAGACTGGAAAGTTGGCATTCTCTATGATGTCAGCTGTCAAATTCACCAAAGTGCTCTCAAGTGGAACCTGGTACCATGCTGGATACCCTGAATCATATTTGGGATTAGTGTATTCCATGCATATGGCCATCAGTGGGTATGCCAACTGTGGTATCATCCTCAGAAAAGTGATGGCTGGGGTCTCACTGATGGAGAGGGTTGTGAGTGTCTTTGGAGTGATCTCCGGTGCCTCATTCCAAACCTCCGTGTTGCTGGTTTTCATCCCCAATTGTTCCTCTTGGATGTCCAGGTTGAACACCTGGACCATTCAAAGATGTGTGAAGCTGGTGTCTGGTTGGAGAAACCAGTTAAAGCAACAAAGGCATGGCTTGCTCTTGCTGAGGAGAAAAGAGCTAGGATCCACTATAGCAATGAGTATCTGCAGCTGCAGTTCAAGGAACAATGGGCCTATCAGAGCCGACCCCTGGAGCGACAATCAAAGAAGAAAGGCTTCCATGCTGTTGAGAAGATTCTATCTGTCCATCACCATCTATATGTAGCTCAAGATCTTGTTGATGTTCTTCAGAAGCAACTACTGTCTGTACCAGTATTGGACACTGTTGCCAGCCGGAATGAAATTGTGGAGATTACATCTGCACTTGTTGAGCAGGAGAAAGTTGTTGTTCGGCTGTCAAAACAAGATGACGATTTGACAGCAGTCCTCAAGCTGGGAGACCCCATGTCATATGACAATCTTATGAAAATGAAGGAGCACCCTTGGTTTGAACACCAGCTCAATATGCATGCTCTGAAGGCACATATCATTGCCAAGGCCTGCCAGAAGAATTTCGAGATGGATAATCTCACTGGTGCCTTCAGGAGCAAAGCCATTGGTGAGCAACCTATACTAGGTAGAAAGCTTATAATATTTTACTAATTAGCATTGTTATTTTAGACCACAATACAATGGAACATACCAGCAAGGCCTTGAAATGGCACTATAGCTCTGTCAAAAGCCTTGTTGTGGATTACAATAAACATCATCAGAGCATGATCAAACTCTGTAGCTGGCGAGGGATTCCTTGGAATGCAGTCATCCCTCCCCCCATTGACATCAAGGGCCTTTTCAACCTTGATGTGGACAATGACATCTGGCAGGATGTTGGGCTTGCAGATGACGAGTTTGAGGGGAAGGTGCCACCTTGGCTTGGTGATGAAGATGTCCAAAATGGCATCCGACTTGTTCAAGAACTCACAAATTGTCATGATGAGCTCTCTCTCTGTGAACGGGAGCTGTACTCATTTCAGCTTTGGTTTGAGGAAGAATCTGTGGCACTCATGGCAGCTTTGGGGGCTTGCAAAGGTGAGGAATTGATATTTCCATTTGTTGAATAATCTGCTGACATGGTCTGTCCTATAGGGGACCCTGATGTACATTTCCTCATGCTAGAGCATGTCCAGTGGCTTACAGACTTGGGCAGGAGGTGGGAATGCTCAATTAATACTTTGTGCCCAACAGATGTATAGGATGGACTGGATGCACCTGATGCACAGAACACCCTCAGCAAACCTCAGTTGGATTGCATGACTGTTTTAGCAGAACATGCTGGGATCCAACAACAGACAAGGCAACCTCTAGATGTTCTCCACAACCTGGATGCTGAGGAGAGTGTGGACAGCTCTGATGATGGGGAAGACTTTGAGCTGGAACCCACTCCCATGCCCAGGGATTCTGCCCTCATTGTTGCCATGGACTTGGTTGATAAGAATTGTTCAAGTGATGGAGGGAATGAGGTAGATAGCAGTGATGAAGAGGAATCTTCTAATGAGTTATAAGTTTTTGTAGTACCTACAGGCACAATAGGGACACTACTTTGGACCTCTTAGGCTGGCTTCCACTACGCAGGAAAGGACCTAAGAGGTCTTAGACTGCTAAGTGACCACCAGGTCAAGTGAGGCTGCTGAGTGCTACAGCAGCTGATACCTTCTGATGGAGCCTCATACAGAAGCCACTGCAGCATAGCAACCTGATCATTGCTGCTGCTTCAAGGCACTATTGTAACTACTATGACCAACAGGAGCTCCATCCCACATATATTGGAAGCTGCTAATTTGGGAACAGGGGCTGCTGGTATCCAGCATTATGCTGGCGCAGCTGCTGTAATAATTTATATAGCTTCACCAGATGAGACACATCCATTCATGTAATATTGGAGCTGCTCATTTCTGCATTCAGCAGCTGCTCATCTCCCTGCAGCTACTGTTGATGATCCAAGTACCTGCAACAAATTAGCAGCCTCAATTGATTCTGGCTCATTTCTCCCCTCAGCAGCTACATCTTGAACAGCAGCTACTGGCATTGATCCAAGCAGCTGCTCATTGCTCCATGCCAGAGCTACTTATTCCAGAGCAGCTACTAGTCTTGACTCAAGTAGCTCCAATAAATTAGGAGCTATGATTGATTGCATGGTGCAGTTGCTATTCCCTTCATTCAGCAGCTACTGTTGATCCAAGCAGCTGCTCATTGCTCCATTCAGGAGCTACTCACATTGAAGAGGCTACTCATAGGCTGCCAATACCATTGTAGCTGCTCTGAGCAACAAAAGCTCCATCCCATATAGAATTGGAGCTGCTAACCTGGAGAACAGGAGCTGCTGGTAGCCAGGATGTTTCTTTTGCAGCTGCTGCAATAATTGAAATAGCTCCACCACATGAGAAGCTCCCATCCATGTGATATTGGAGCTGCTTTTTTTTGCATTCAGTGGCTGCTTATCTCCCTGCAGCTGCAGCTATTGATCCAAGCAGCTGCAATACATGAGGAGCTCCAATTAATTCTATACTGGAGCTGCTCATTCCTCCATCCAGGAGCTATTTTTCTCACAGCAGCTGCTGCTAATGACCCAAGTAGCTGCAAAAAATGAGAAGCTCCAATCAATTCTATATTGGAGCTGCTCACTCTTCAATCCAGGTGCTATTTTTCTTATAGCAGCTGCTAGTATTCATCTTTGGAGCTGCTCATTCTTCCACTAAGGAGCCTCTCATCTGGCAGCAGCCACTAATATTGATCCATGCAGCTGCAACACATGAGGAGCTCCAATCAATTCTACATTGGAGCTGCTTATTCCTCCATCCAGGAGCTATTTTCTCACAGCAGCTGGTAGTATTCATCTTTGGAGCTGTTCATCTTCCTGCAGCTGGTTCTAATGACCCAAGTAGCTGCAACAAATGAGGAGATCCAATTAATTCTGTATTGGAGCTGCTCATTCCTCTGCCCACAAGCTATCCTTCTTACAGCAGCTAATACTCCTACCATTTGGAGCTGCTCACTTCCCATTCAGGAGCTACTCATCCTACTGGAGCTACTAGCATTGGTCCAAGTGGCTGCAACAGATGAGAAGTTCCAATTAATTCTATGTTGAAGCTGCTCATTCCTCCATCCAGGGGCTATCTTTCTTACAGGCTGCCAGTATTCATCTTTGGAGCTGCTCATTTTCGCATACACTCATCTTTCCAGCAACTACTGTTGATGACCCCAAGTAGCTGCAACAAATGAGATCCAATTAATTTTACATTGGAGCTGCTCACTCCTCACTATTCTCCCTATAGCAGCTACTGGTATTGGTCTTTGGAGCTGGTCATTCCTTGATTCAGAACCCACACTTCCTGCACCAACTACTAATAATGATCCATGCAGCTTCAACAAATGAGTAGCTTCAATTAATTTTACAATTGGAGCTGCTCATTCCTCCATTCAGCAGCTATTCATCATGCAGCAGCTCTAGTATTGATATATAAGACTGCTCATTCCTCATTTAACATCTATTCATGTTGCAGCAATCTATTAGTATTGATCTATGCTGTTGGGATCAGAAGCTAACATTGCAGTTCTACAGGAACAGATGTAACAGGGATAATGGTGGCAATTGTCTACCTCAACATATGCAGCTGCTGTTAATGACCCAAGTGAGGAGCTCCAATTGATTTTAGAATTGGAGCTGCTTATTCCTCCATTCAGCAGCTGGTCATCTTGCTGAAATGATTGTTGGTGACCCAAATAGGTGAAACATGGGGGTAGTTCCAATTACTTTTACATTGGTGTTGCTCACTCCTCTGACAAATGAGAAGCTTCTATTTACATTATCAGGAATTGGAGCTGCTCAGTCTCCCACTCAGGGGCTCCTTATGTGGCTGCAGCTACCATAAGAGCACATGTAGTTGTATCTCCAGTTGAGGGCTCCCAGTCATCTGATATCATGTGTCAAAATAATGGTCATTGACCCTGCATGAGCTATTTCAATCCAAGCCAGTAGCCATAGCACTGTATTACAAGTTCTCACTCATCCAATTTTACAGCTGTTGGACCCTTAAAAGACTAGCTTTGTTAGTTTCATAACCAGACCCTCTTAACAGAGGGTCTGGTGCAATGGGGAGTTCTGTTGAATTGGGCAACATGCTGATTTTGGAGTGAAAATTACAGTACTGTTACGCCAAAGGATCAGATGATTTATTGCCTGTGAGGTTGTAGCCAGTGATTGCACTCATTATAAAGGTCTCATAGTTCTGAAGAGTTGAAAGGACCCAGAGAAGCAGATATCAGTTGAGAATGGAGCTCAGTGCCTCCAAGGCTGAATTCAACCCATTTCAAAATTAGCCAGACATAATGGCTCCTGAACAAGACTTTTTATGATTGGCTGGACCAGAAGCATGTTGTCCAATTCAATGGAACTCCCCATTCCACCAGACCCTCTGTTAAGAGGGTCTGATTATGAGACTCAGCTTCTGTAATCATTAAATAGCTGTTCATTGCTCCATGTGTCTTCATCAACCTGTTATTCTACCTGCCTTAGGCCAAAATATGAGGCATTTTTCTACCTAGCATGGCCCTTACCATTAAGAACATAATTGGGCCCATTTGGGGCCACTTAGGCCAGGTTGCACACTGAGAATCAGGTCACCTGAGCTACCTGGGTGGTTGATGTGAAAGCACTGCAATTTTCTATATTTGGAAATCATGGCTTTCTTCCTCACCCTTCATTGTGCTGTGTGGCCGGCCTACTAGAGGGCATTTCTGGCTAGCATGGAAATGGGGCTGGGACAACGGCAAGACCCCAGGTGGTGCGTCCGGTTAGGATAGACAAATAGGCACCTGAAATGTGTTTCCCCTTTTTCGAGCCACAGTATCTGTTCAAGAGTAGGTATACGAGGGCAGAGCCTGTAGAGGCCACAGTAAGTTTGACGCGAAGATTGATTATTGGTGTATGAATATGGATGCTCTGGGGACCATCATAATGTACTCGAAAATCAAGAAGCTTGACCGCCACTGGTGAAAAGCAAGGTTCTGGGGTCAGGGTGGGCAAGGTCCAAAGACGTGAAAACCTCGCAGAGGAGTCACAAGTGAGTAGATCGAAGAGAACTGAAGCACCCTGAGAGCGGGAATATCATCACGGCTGATTCCCCGGCCATGATCGAATACGACACTGGTCGAAGGGGTCAAGGAGGGAAAAGCCCCGCCAAGTAAAAGAAGCATCAGGGATCTCAAGAATATTTGGACCGCTAGTGAAAGGGGGCATGCCCCGTGGACACGCAGCAAGAGGGACAGAGTCCCAAGAGGTCCACGAGTCTCCAACCTCAGAGTTTGAGAGTCGACAAAAAGAGTATAATGCAACGATAGAGTGCAGGTGAGCATATGCAAGATCACAAGGTAATTGTCCACATCCCGGACCACAATTATGACCAGAAATACTTCGGTGATGACTTCTACAATGTGCGCTCAAGCGCATTCAGGCCTTGCAGATTATCCCCCGGATTCATTTTGCTTCAGCGTTATTGATGCAAAACGCGCTCACCCTGTCCCCACAGTGTGATTCTAAGGCCGTGTCCCAGTGTGCGAGGAAGAGGGATCGACCTGGGAGGCTATTTCTGATTCTGATTCCTTGAGGTTGCGCTTTAGCAGGTTTCCCAATGAAATTTAGAATTCGGCCAGCATGACCAAACTCATGGAGCTGAAAAAATCCACTGCAGGTTCAAGAAGAAAGAAGAAAGGGAAGGAAAAGAAAATGGAATTCGACTGACTGCTGAGCGTGCAAGAGAGAATTGGAGGCAATGAGCCAGAAGATCGAAGAAATCGCAGGTAGTATAATGGGTAAAGAATTCCCAGAAGGGCTGTCCGCAAGGACATGCGCCATCGAGTAATGCGCTGTCATTCCTGGATAACCCCAACAGCGATCCCGGTCCCAGCATGTAGCATGACGTAATCTCGACTCAGACGGTAAGTTCCATGGTACATCATGGCGAGAATGGACGAAACTGATCGCACGTTACCTCCAGCATCTGTCCTATATTTCAGGTCTCCAACGTGACTGGCCAAGGTTTGGATTTATTACGGACATAGGGAATGTTGTCCCGACTGTGTACGGATGAGCCGTGAACTCAGGATGCGAACTATGCAATGCGGTATCAGTCAACCTCACTCTGCCAATGTGATATGGAGCACTCAGAGAGCCAAACTCACGCATTGATGAAACCGCGAATATCCCCAACGATATGCATCAAGTTCATGCAGCTTGACTTGTCACGTCCATCGTTGGTCACCCGGACATGAAATTCGCCGAAACTCTTAGTGAGGTGGGATAATGTCTTGGGTCTTGGAGATGAAGGGCCTCGCCTCTGACGCTGTGCACCATCACTAGGAGAGTAAGGTGGTGCGCCAAAGCAAAGGGGACCAGCATGTACACTTGTAAGGCTCTTGCTTCTCGCCTTTTCTTGTGCGCATGCCCTCACTTGAGATTACTAGGTGTATCTATCTCATTGCCCCAGAATCGGTTAAATCCATGCGGGTCCCTCTATCTACTCAGTCACCTCCGCCCCCTGTAGTTCAACTTCCGGCATCCCCTGGGCGACCTGAATCACCTGATCATGGGGACGCTCTCCCTCCGGCCCGTGCTGGCGCTGACTCTGGCCTTTCCACATCTAGGGACAGACCAGCATCTGAAGATGATCCTCTTCGACGTTCCTTGAATGGTCACGGCTCCACCAATGATCGCCAGGCAGTCAAAGCGACAGCTGCTGCCTTCTGCTGACAATCCAAACACCACTTCTCAGGTGACGATTCCAGCGAACCTCTTTCTGGCCGCACGTGGAAGGAGCTACGCAGGAGCCCGAGCAAGCCATGATGTTGCTCCTTCTATCCGAGATCCACGCGGTCAAACGTCTTTCTGAGCAAGTCAATGTCCTTCCTATCATTTCCCATGCCGATACTATGACCAATGAACACTTGGAAGAAGTGAAAAATGCTATTCGGCAAGACCTGAAGAAGGCTGGGCTGGGATTTAGCCTATTAGAAAGCATGAAGACGAAGAGGAGAATGCTGGAGACGATGATGATGAAGGGGACGACGAAGAGCTCCCCCTGCGTACAGTCAACAGAGATCAGAAGACAGATCGTCATGTAGTGCGCATTCGACCAACACGTCCAAGTTCAGCTCGACAGCTCATCACACAGCCTGCAGTCACGCTCTCGTGCTCGAGCGGCTTTGACACACGAGGATGTTGCTAACTCTGATGATTCCGGCAGAGTGCTGACTCTGACTGATCTGCAAAAAGTGATGCCATTTGCGATCATGTCTCCAGACCCTGTTCCATCTTCGTCAGGGTCTCGACTGAAGAGTCTCGCGTTGTCCACTTCTCTACCGTCTCTGATATGTGCAGGCGACAATATTGTCCCCCACTCTGAGCCCCTAGCCGACCTGCGAGGAAAATACACCCTGAATTATCGTTGGGGATCCGTGGATGTTCTCGGTAAGTGCATTTTTTGAGCTGCCTTTAGCATGTCTGATGCCTGCGTATAGATCCCAAGCATTGTGATTATCTGGCCCTTCGGCATGCTGTGCTGGGTCCTCAGATGCATGTGCGTGTTTTGTATTTCTCCTCATTTGGTTCTCGCTGAGACTGGTCGACTTCCACAGATGTTGAGACAGACGACTAAGGAAGTGTTGTATGAAAAGCACCGCACCGAAAAGCTTCTCGCGCGTCGAGCGAGGCAAATCCTTCCAGCCCCCACCCAGAGCACCCTCTCGAAAGGCAGGTGCCCGTTTCTATTTCTTTCACACGATTTTTAACAATTTCGTTCCAGCGCAATCGAAGGTACACGCATACCATACCCTCTTGCGAGAGCCCTCCCCACCGTCAATCCTTTTATATGCTCCTCCCTCCACTGTTTGCTTGGCTTGCTTCTGGTCAAGTGGCACCGGATGAGATATCCACAAGATCGGATCTCTTTTACTGTCATTACCTTTACATTCCTTGGAATTCCTTCACTCATCTTCTTCGCTTTTTATTCCCCTGGATATATATAATCCACATTCTCTGACTGTTCCATGCTTTCCTATTCTTTTTGTGCTCTCCCTCTGCCGTGTGGGCCGAATTGGTTTCTGGCCCATGTGACCCAAATGATTGATTGATTCCGGTACACGGTTATGCAGTAGTTATCTCTTGTTCATACTTTGTCGATGCGAAATTTCAGGAACCATTTATGCTGGTCTTCGTCGTTGTGTACCCCAGTTTGCCAGGCTTGAGCCTGTTTGGCCAATCTCTAATCCTAATGATTTCTGAAATCACGGCCAACATTGTCCTGTGGGTTCTCGCAAGCCTCCTCTTCGGGCTCAGAAACGAAAGTCGCGGTATTCTTAGCTCATGAGTCTTGGTAAAACGAGGTGAGAACGGATTCTTGAAATGGGTGCACGAACTGTATTAAGAAAAGCGACTAACACGTGTTATTCCATCGGCAAGTCTAATCTAGACAATCGTCATGGGCAGCGACCGGTCTACCTCGAATCTTGTCATAAGGTGCACTTGTCTCTTGATGTTCCTCCTATTCCACCACGAATATTTCCGTGTTATGTCATCGTTCGTGGTCAAGAGGGTCTCGATCACATGAGGGGATGCAGAAGATCAGAAGATGTACACCATTCATTTATCTCAGAGAGCGAGGGCATTCTGATAACAAAGTTTTCAGTCACTGACTTTCAGCCAAGAGATCTGACCCATGGGCCACAATAGCCATCGAGCTAGGAGTATGAGGGGCCTCGTCCAAGTTCAAAGGAGTGATGATGACGGAATGCAAGTGATACAGAGCGTTATCAACGTTGTCTAGTTTATACTCGACAAATTGTGCGAGGGAACCAAGAGGGAGACGTACCCGGAGCAACACGACAGTATCAACTACTGTTTGATTCACTCTCGCTTTACGATGAGAATCCGAGATCGAGTTCCGAAGCACCCCACACTGGGAGAAGAGAAGAAACTCCCCCCTAGCATGCTAGTCTTGTCCGAGGAGATAATGAGGCAACCGAACTTCGACTAGATACCAAGGAGTCCTGTTGTGCCTGGGCAGACTTTTGCACGGTGGTCTGCAGCACGCTTCGAGTAGGGGGCAGCACGTTCACCAGCGAAAACACCATGTTGGCCGTATGTGCATTATAGTTCGGGTCCAACCTTTCCAAAGTCAGCGAAGAGTGTCGAGCCGAGCTCGTTCGACCTTGGAGCGAATTGGATCTCATCTAATGGGAATCCAAACTCATCCACCATGTCATTGAAGATGCTCATCAGCTGATCCCCCAGTCCATGTCCATTGAGGGAAGACAAAAGGAGGTTCAGAGATGTCGTGACCTCGGTGGTCGATGCTTTGATCGGGGTGGATGGCAGTGGAGTAGGATTGGTGGGACAACCAGCACCCAGGAGAGCGTGCCACCCGTACTAGGTGAAAAGTGCAATCTACAGACGGCTCCGGTGTCACCGGTGCGAGAAGGCTAGGGTTGAACGAGGGAGTGGGAGAAGATGTCCCTGGAAGTCATACTGGGTGCGACTGAAGCAGACGAGCAAGAGCCTTGAATTATGGGCATTGCACTGCTCAATGCAAGATTTTATTTCGGATTGAAGGGAGGTGAGAGACAGATAGGGTACCTCTCACGCTCCTCCTGTAACGTGGTTGGCATCTGGCATTGGAAATGAAATTCTAGGTCTCGTGACCCCTGGGGCAAAAATACTTGAGGAGAAGAATGATAATAATTCAGACCGCAATGTACGCCCCTCCGGTAGGTTGGGGTGGAGAAGACTGAGACTCCATGAATTGGGTGCAACTGGGTAATCACTACTGCACCGTGCGGGTAAATAAGAGGGCGCTTAATGTCGCTGAAATTCATGCAGGGGGTAGTAGACCCTCAACAACCAACGGTGTTTCATCAATGTGCATGGCTGCCATGTAATAGTAAACTACACATTTTGTTAATATTTAAAGCACAGTTTTCGACTTGTCGCCAAAATTCCTCCTGAGCTACATCTTGTGCCACCTAGGGGAGATGCCGGTATGGCCCAGCGTCTCGAGCTTATGAACTCGGTATGGCGGATTTTTGCGGCAACAACCTTGTGGGGCTTCTCTTAATCAAAGGTCGTGGTTTTTGTCTTTTCATTAATGCATTTCCCCTTATCACACCACCACAGTACTAGTGCTGTATGACCTAGGCAAACGTCATGCTCTGTGTGACGCGGAGCGTGATGTCTGCGTGACTAGCAAAACACTCGATCTGGAAATAACACCACACCCTAGCACAGTGCTGCGGTGCGGTGTCAAAGTAAGTTACTTCCTGTGCATGAGAGGGGCGGGTTAAGCTGCCCCTCTTGGGTTCCTTCGATTTTTTTTACTAATAATGTGAGTCTCGAGATAGGGACGATCATTACAGCATGCCCCTGCCCCTCCCAACTTGAATGCACAGGTCTCTTGATCTCGAATGGCATGCCGCGACCTCAAATGCACACCCGCCTCAAATGCACCACCCAGTGACTTCAAATGCACAGACCCCGCACCGATGCCCGCAACCCCTCTGGCCTCTAATGACAACGACAGCAGCTATTACAGGTCTTATGACCATGTATGAGTGAGGACGACCCGCACTGGGCACTGCACCACATCCCAGAAATGCTGGGATGTGGTGTTAAGGTGAAGTACATTGTTTGTTGCGCGAGGGCCAGCCTTAAGCTGCCCCTTCTGTATATGTTTAATTATCTAGTATAAACTTTCTTTACTACAGACATGGTTAGTATTACCCACACACCCCCTCTCCTCGAACGATGACGACCACGATGCCACCTCATAGAATTCCTGGTTCTAGGTGAAGCACACGAAGACAATATTATAGGCTTGATTACTACCTATGCCCCCCCCCTTGCCTTTGAACTATCCTACCCCCGTGACTCACAGATGACGACAATGATACTATCGTCGTCGTTACTAATTATTCCAGATTTTAGGGCTCAGCAGGACCAAAGACCGAGGTGTACAAACAGTATGCCACACCCCAGCAGTGCTGGGGTGTGGTCCTAAGGTAAGTATTCATTATAGAATACCGTTTTGTCGCGGGAGGGGCGGCTTTAGGCTGCTCCTTGAGTGTCTTTTGGTTTTTATTAATGATATGGATCTTCTCACTATAGACACGACCGCTGCCACCCCCCTCGCCTTGAGCAATGATGGCGACGACGATGATCCCATCGTCATTGTCGATGATTCTGGGTCTCAGGATCCTGCGCGACCAGCGACTGAAGTGCAGAAGGCATACCCCAGCAGCACTGTGTGGGGTGATAGGTAAGTATATTTGTTCCAGCATATTTTCTTGGGGAAAGGGAGTGGCTTCAAGCTGTTCCTTTTGCGCTGTGTTAATTTTTCACTGATATTCTCGTTATAAGCTCTATAGTTATTCCCCACACCCCCCGCAATCTCGGACAATGGGGACAACAATGACGACGATGATTCGTCACGGCTTCCTCCAGCCAGCTCATCATCTTCAACTCCGGATGCGTCTCTTGCGCAGGCCTACATTCGTGAATATGCAGACCGATGGCGCAGCATTCGCCACAGGTTGCGATATCGCAATTTCCATCGGCGGATGGGAATCGTGAACTCGAGCTTAATGCAATGTCACTGATAACCACAGGAGCGGCACAAATTGAAAGTGATGCTGTGTTACCATTTGATGTTTCACCCTTAGGGTTTTGCACAGGGTCCCTGCGGGGTTGAAAACCCGCCCCCGTGACTCACTGGGATAGAAGCCGCAGGATACATGATGGGGTTGAAAAACCCAAGGGAAACCTGTGGGACCATATCCTCATACTGTATATGGCCCATACAGTATACTGAGGGCCAGAATATTTAATATTTATTTATTTATTGCAACTATATACAACGATACAATGAGTGACTTGCATCAGATGTGGGGGCCTTGGCTGTGATCTCATTGGGCGAGTTTTCATGCAGGGAGGGACAATGTGTGGATGCGTGGCTATCGGGCGGGGGTTCGTGCGGGTTTTGGGTGTTCATATCGGGTTACAGGTGGCTGCGTGTTTCGTCTTGTCGGTTCTTGTCGTGGGGTTTTGCGGATCGAGAGCACACCTAGAATGATCAAGAATACGCATACGTTAGTTTAAAAAAAAAACAGAAGTAGAGTGCCCAAAGAGCAGCTACTGCTGCTCTTTGGGCACTGTTGTCACTGAGACACTTACAACGATTACCACACCCGCCGCAGCGGGTGTGTGGTACGAGATGAAGTCGATCGTCGTGTTCAGGGGCTGGACACTGGGGCTTGGGCGGCTGTGCATCCAAATTTGTGTTGGGGACTCATCGGTGTCCTTGTCGGGAGGGTTTTTGCTTAGGGAAGGGACCTAGAACAACGATCAATCATAGATTAGTAAAAAAAGAAAGAAAACAGAGGGGTGCCAAAAGAGCAGCTTCTGCTGCTCTTTTGGCACCGGTGGGATTAGACGTACCTGATGTCACCACACACCCGCCGAAGCGGGTGTGTGGTACCGTATCTGATTTGTTGTCATCTTATAGCTCGCTGATACTTGGAGCTTGAGGGTTGGGGTCTGGGTGGCTGCGTGCTCCCTATTTTGCTGTAGGTCTTGTCTCTGCATTGATCGGGTGGGGGTTTTTGGGAGGGAGAAAGAACCTAGAATAGTGGATACGTCAGTAAAAAAAAAATACAAGTAACGCCAAAAGAGCAGCTGGTGCTGCTCTTTTGGCGTCGTGGTACACCCCGTAAAGAAAATACTCACCTAATATTGCCACACACCCGCTTCGGCGGGTGTGTGGCACCGTATTTGAGGCCTTGTTGTATTGGTGGCGGATAGTCGAGCATTGGGGTCTTGCGTGGCTGCGCGTGCGCCCATATTTCGCCCCGGTATCATCATCCTCAGTTCTGGCGGGTGCTGGTGGGGGGTTCATGTGGGACTGTTGATTGAGCGCGATGCAATGACCTAGAATAATAAATACATTAGTAAAAAATGAAAAAAAGTCGCGCAAAAAGAGCAGCTTGGGCTGCTCTTTTTGCGCGGCGGCATACATATTGCATGAACAAAAAATAATCTTATCTTAATCACTGCCACATGCGGGTGTGGTGCCTCCTCTTCTCCGGTATCATCATCATTGATTCTGGCAGGTGCTGGTGGGGGTTTGTGTGGGTCTGTCAATCAAGCCCGATGCAATGATCTAGAATAATAAATACATTAGTAAAAAAAAAAAAAAAAAAAGCTTACCAAGGCTCGCAGGAATTGGGGCCCCCACGGGCGAATCCATGCCAACGGCATTGGAAACCTCATCGATATTCAGGCACCTGTGGCTTCACAAATGGCTGCAAGTGCATTAATCGAGGAGATTCGCTGGGCGAGCATTGCATTGGCGGCCTTCTGAGATCGCGGTGTGCTTGATATCGGCAATTGCCGGCATTGATGTGTTCTACAACCACCGAACTGTGACCAGGTCATCACCTGAACCAGAACCGGCAAATGAATGCCCTAAACAACAATCCGTGGAACGAGAACACGCCAGATGGCGGTTCTCGAGACGATAACCCACCCACCGGCTGAACAAGTACCACACACCCGCCACAGCGGGTGTGTGGTAATATAGGTAGCTGTTTGTTTCATTACAATACCTATGGCAGCGCAAAAAGAGCAGCGAAAGCTGCTCTTTTTGCATCGCTTTGAATGTTTACTAATGTATCTTGTATTATTCTAGGACCTGAACCTCGACAACAGCTCAATCCTCAAACGACCCCGAAAAATGACTTTTTTTAAAGGCTCTGGTCCTCCGAATGGTGAGTCGCGCCCCAGTCCAAACGGTGAACCACTGAAATGTCAAACCGCTGCAACAGCGACTGCATGTCAACCACCCGAAACGAACTAACTGCGACCCATCCCAACGGCAAACAGCCAAAACCACGACCCCCCTCCCTGAAATGACGAACCGCTAAACCGTGACCCAACTAGGGAATAGCGACAGGAGCCACATACCCATGCTAGGGTGTGGCAATTAAGGTGTGTTTTCTCCAGTCCGTATCGTCAGTGCAACAAGGGCAGCGCCAGCTGCTCTTTTTGTGACTTCTTTTTATTTTTTGGTGACATGTTTCTTGTATTATAGGTTGTTGAATCCCACCCAAACCCTGCATACAACAATGGCGACACTGGGAAAAGAGGCACCACACACCCGCTGCAGCGGGTGTGGTGACCCCGGTGAGTCCTTTTGAACGTAATGTATACACCATCGTGCAAAAAGAGCACCAACAGGTGCTCTTTTTGCGCGACTGCAGCCTCGTTTTTGTTTTCGACTAACACATTGCTTATTTGTTATTCTAGGCCCCCCTTGCAGCGTAACCCGCCCGATGAGACCATGGATGAGACCCCATGCGAACGCAGCCACCCAAGACCCCACCTGAGGGTCCGGCCCCCGAACACCGCTCACTACGCGACAACGGACAAAATTCATTACCACATACCCGCTGCGGCGGGTGTATGGTGATATCAGGTAAGTATTTAATCAAGACCTGTATAATGGCGCCAAAAGAGCAGCAGAGGCTGCTCTTTTGGCACTACCTCTGGCTCTTGATTAACATTAATTGTTATTCTAGATCAACCCTATCCCTGCGAAACCGTGCCCAGCGAGAACACGGACGAGGCCCCCGCCCGAAATACGGATGTGCGCAGCCACCCAAGCGAGTGCTACAAAATCAAATCCCAGAACGCCCGCGAAATGAAGCCCCCTGGAGTGTATGCATACCAGGGTCTCATAACTTGTGAGAGCTTTGAGCTGGTATGTGATTCATCATTTTTTCAGAGTATTCCCTGCCTGCAGGGAGCAGATTGGGTGGATATGGTGTATATATCCATCCAATAGCCAGTATAGACATAGTAATCATGTAATTATGGGTGCAATAAATGTAATAATATCCCATTATGGGATTTTAGGAATTATGATACATCACAGGGATTGTAACAGGGATGTAAGCTTTTTTCAGCAAGTTACAGCCAATGATATATCCTTAGTAACAGACATGGCATGCAATACCCTACCTCTAGGATATTCAAACCCGCCTGGATATTCCTGGGGATGGCGGGTTCTTGGTGGGTTTTAGGCATGGGTCCACATTGGTACTCCCTGCCCCAGCGGGTTTTGAAACCCCAGGCAATACCCTATTCACCCTTGCAGAGACCTCCAATGTAGCCCATGTTGGCCCCCGAGTACCAGTATTGCTGCCAGGAGGAAATACTGAAACCTCCATGAACTCACCATTGTCAAATGTGTGGCAAAGTACACCACTCCTTGTCTATGACCCATATGAACTGAGCATCTATTGATCTAGTGTGTGCTGATGTATGATCATCATTGTCCATGGGTGGGGCAATGCATTGGTGTACATAATCATCAGGTGCAAGGACAACCTGTTTTCTATGATCTTTGAATATCTGGGCCATCCATCATTTCCAGACTCTCTCACCTCCCATGGCATCCAAAGATTTGCTGAATCCTGCTGACATGTGCAAAGTGCATATTCTGGGTCTGCCTCCTACTTCCAGGCAGCCAATTTGTATCTAACAAACCTATTTTGCCCTTGTGACAGAGGCCAGATGCAGCAGTCCTCTTCTACATCCATTGAAACAATATTGCCTTCACTTAACCATCCAGCCTCTGTCTACAATCACTGGATTTCATTCCCCAAAGTTGGAGTACATCAAGGCAATACATGATGCTGTGATGTGGAAAGATCCCTTCAGGGAAGAGTTGTACATCTAGTTCACCCACACATATGTTGTTGCCCTTATTCACATCCTCTTGGCAGCACCATGGTGACTCAAACACCTATCAATTACAGAGTGTCCATAGATTTGCTTGAGTGCCATTTTGGACATTCAGGGGGGATCATCACCATGTGTAATTTTGATCCCTCCTCCACAACAGACCAAGGGGAATTTGCTCATGTTTATGTGAAGAGAGGGGCACACTCATCCACAGTCTGTGTCCCACAGACCTATATCTCTATTTGAAAGATGGCACAAACAACAAATCCAGAGAATTAAAAATATGTATCACATCCTCTCTTGCATCCACTTGTGAGGCTGTCCAGAAGGTGAGCCAGGCTGCTGAGTGCCTAGGTCCCACACTAGCCATTGTCAATGATGCCATTAAAGCTACCACTCCACTTGCAACAGCTGCCATGGCACAGTCCAATGCTTGGCAGCCCTTGTTGAGCTGCCTCAATGCACTTATCAAAGTTGTCAATGTGCTCACTGAGGCACATTTCATCCTGAATCACCTGTGCCTCACAGCAACTAAGTATTTACAAACAGGCTCACCCTTGGATCAAACTTCCCTGGGACAGACTATTGTTTTCATCAATGCATTTGATGAATCTGGAGACATTATGGCTCATGCCAATGTCCTCATGATTCTAACAAAGTGAGCCTCAGAACTCCCTCCAGGTCTTTGAGTCATAGTGACATCAAGATATGAGCATGATATTCATGATGCATTGCAGTTTCCACTACCCCCTGGGGTTGATGTCAGGCTCACAGATGACATCCCAACTCCTCAGACATTGCATGATATTGTGAGGCATACATGCAATGAACTCTGTAATGTTGATGAATTCTGAGAGGCAACTGAGCACACTCATTCAGAGAGCTGGAACATTCTTTCAGTGGGCTGTGACTGCTTGACACTTCAGGAGTTTCTAAAAATAGATTTTCTTATTGATGAATCATTGGTCAAAATGGGACAGTGGTAGCTGATCAACAGAGATGTGTCAGCTTCTCAGGTACTGGGTGGAAGCTGTTGGTTTCAAATCCCAGCAGCTACCTGGCCATACAGCACAGCAGCTGTTCCATGCTTACCAGGAGCTCCTTTGAGATGTGTCAGCCACATATAGGATGAGCTATTGAATGAGTAGAGGATCTGGAGGGTTTATGGTTCCAAATCTCAACAACACATCCACATAGTGGCTCCAAAAGAGCTGCTGGCTGAAAATCCCAGGAATATTTGGTCATATAGCAGCTGCTTAATGCTTATGCTCTTTGGAGATACTTGTGGACTGGATTGAAGCTGCTAGTATGAAGTGGGTAAAAGCAGCTGGAGATGTGTGAGCTGCTTATAGACTGAATTGAAGGTGCTATAGAATGGATAGGAGCTGCTGGCCCCAACTCTCAGTAGCTGCCAAATACCAGGTGCTCAATGTCTATCAGCTCTGTTGGAGACTGCAATAGAATGGGGAGGTGGTGGATTCAAATTTGAGTAGCTCCACAGCCATATTGCAGCTGCTCAACAGCTCCTTGGAGATGCATCAGCTACTTATAGAGTGGATGAAAGCTGCTATACAATGGGTAGGAGCTGCTGACTCTATGTCACAGCAGCTGCATGGCCATATAGCAGCTGCTCAACTGCTCATTGAAGATGCATCAGCTACTCATAGACTGGATTGGAGCTGCTATTGAATGGGTAGAAGCTACTGACTGCTGATCTCAGCAGCTGACAGCTGCTCAATGCTATGAGCAGCTCTTTTGAGATGCATGGGCTACTCATACATTGGATTAGGAGCTGGGATATGATGGGTAGGAGCTGCTGCCTCAAATATCAGTAGCCATATGGCCACATTGCAGCCACACAAGGCTTGTCAGCAGCCACACAAGGCTTATCAGCAGCTGCTAGGCTTATATGCAGCTGCTCTGGAGCTTATACACAGCTTCTGAGCTTATCAGCAGCTGCACAAGGCTTATATGCAGCTGCTGAGAGCTGATATGCAGCTGCTGAGAGCATATATGCAGTTGCTGAGAGCATATATGCAGCTGCTGAGAGCATATATGCAGCTGCTGAGAGCAAATATGCAGCTGCTGAGAGCTGATATGCAGCTGCTGAGAGCATATATGCTGAGCATGCAGCTGAGAGCATATATGCAGCTGCTGAGACCTGATATGCAGCTGCTGAGAGCATATATGCAGCTGCTGAGACCTGATATACAGCTGCTGAGAGCATATATGCAGTTGCTGAGACCTGATATGCAGCTGCTGAGAGCATATATGCAGTTGCTGAGACCTGATATGCAGCTGCTGAGAGCATATATGCAGTTGCTGAGACCTGATATGCAGCTGCTGAGACCTGATATGCAGCTGCTGAGAGCATATATGCAGCTGCTGAGGGCTTATATGCAGCTTCTGAGAGCTTATCAGCAGCTGCTGAGACCTGATATACAGCTGCTGAAGGCTTATCAGCAGCTCCTTTGAAATATATGAGCTGCTCATAGACTGGGGTCTAACTGCTGGTTCCAAATATTAGCAGCTGCATGACCATACAGCAGCATATTAATGCTTATCAGGAGCTCCTTCAAGATGTATCAGCTCCTCTATAACAGGACTAAGAGCTGCTGACTTTCAGTATGCCAGCAGCTGCTAAGAAGTGCAGCCACAAGGCAGCTAATTGAGGCTGACTGGCCAGCTCTTCTGATGCTATAGCAGCTGCTATAGAATTGCCAGGAGCTGCTGGCCATGATGATTTCAGCAGCTGCCAGAGATGGCCCCTTATAGCAGCTGCTGGATATCAGTCTGCCAGGAGCTCCTAGAGGTGAGGTTGAACAGCAGCTGGAAATGCCTCATTTAAGCAGCTACTTCATTGTGATACAGGAGCTCCTTCAGAGGTCTCTAGTTGCTGCTCCCTACATGGCTGACCCTCTTAGGTCCTTTCCTGCGTAGTAGAAGCCAGCCTAAGAGGTCCAAATCTTGATGCCCGGATCTGCTACAGGTTTGTACATGACCTTGGAAAATAATTATTGGTTTGAAGTTATTTCCCTAAGTTATTTTCTGGGGCCCCTAGTGGTGAACTTACAAATGTATGGCCTTTGAAGTTGGTTCCAAGGGGCCCCAGGGGCCCCTGAGCTCCCTTGTTGATACCCCAAGGGGTCCCCTGGGGCCCCAGGCCTATATATCTAATTAGATGGTTTGAATGCAACTCTCATTGTATTTAGTTAGACATAGATAATTGGCTGACCAGCCTGGCCAAAGCCACTCTTTTTGCCCCACTTTTGATTTTTCACTAACCAATACCTCCTCTTCCATACAGGTCTCCCCTCTGGTGACACCCAGGCCCAAGAACTAGCCCCCTACCTCCTCTCCCTTGTGTCCAATCCCCCCATGATATGCAAGCAGCATGAATGGTACTGGCCTAAGGGCCAGTGCTGTCTGTGGCTTGTACATTGTGCAAGGTTGGCCAGGGTTCTGGTGGTTCCCACTGGCAATAAAACTGGTGAAAAGCATAAAATGACAACCAGCAGAGATACTGGTCCCCCCAACCACTGGATTCTGTGTCCAGTAGTAAAGAATCAAGTACTGGAATGAAACAATGAACACCACAGCAACCCTGGGGCCCCTGCACACCAAAAATTGGTGTGCATGGGCCCCTGGGTGTCCTCTATCACCCTATGGATGCCAAACCTATGACCAGTGCCTATTAGCACTGGTCTCATTTTTTTTTTTTTAAATTGTCTATTCTCAAAATCTGAGTGTTGTAAGTAGATATTGTAGAATGAAATAGATACAAGTAAGTACAATGTTCTTGTACAGTATCTAAGGACTAGGTGGTGTGTGGCAGGCCAGGGAGTGTGAGCAGCAGTGATTGCATGCTGGCACATGATTTCCAAATTTGGAAATCTTGCCCAGTGTTGAATGCATAAAGTCAGAAGTAGGTATGGGTGACCCTTGGTGAGGTCTGGGTGAACCCAGGTTTGCACCTGAAGTTGGGGTTCACTGGCACCTGTCCAAAGCTAGCCCAGGGCTAGATCAGGGCTTCCCAAGGTCATTTTGGGCTTACCCAGACCTAGGGACCTCAGAGCTTCCTGGGGGCTACCACCCCCAAACCCCCAGCTTTTTTCAGGTGGACCCAGGGCTAAAAAATAAGCCCCAGTGAGCCCAATTGTTTGAGCCACAAACCAAGAGTGTCCTGGGGAAACTCATGTATATTGGACCTATTTAGCTAAGAAGTGCCTATAGGGAATTACCTAGCTAACTAGGTACCAACATGTGATTGCCTCAGGTGGCAGAAGTGGTTCAAGTGGTTGAGGTTCCAGAGGCCCAATCTGCACTTCTTTCCTCTGGTCAATAGCAACTTGCAATGCAGAAAGAGCAGCCTTCAGATTCTTCTGAGGAAAGAGATGTTCCAGCTTGTGATTGAGCAGATTGCTGTTTGCACAGAGCATGGAGAAGGTATGCAATAAGGCATGATGCTGCTGCTGCATACCAGTGTATGGTTTTTGAAGACAAAACATTCAGCTTTAGCTGAGCATGCCCATTGTATTTCATTTCACTGGAGGCATTCAAATTAATCAACATGGCCCATAGTTAGCCATAGTTAGTAACTAGTTGAAGTGCCAGAGGCTGATTTCACTTACATTTCACCATGCCATAGCTGCTTTCTCAATAAGATATCCCCTCCAGAGACATCACTGGTACCATCTGAAAGATACTTGAGCATTGCCTCCTGAAGGCCAGGAAACTCTGGTGTCTCTCCATCTGGGAGTCTGAGTGGGACCAGTGCAACAAGTTTTGTTGGAGGTATGAGCTTGCATATACATATTACATAAGATATATTGCACTGGGTCACCAAATATACACTAGTTCTTGCTTCCACCCACCATCCACCTGAACTTGCCCATTCAACAAGTTTGTGGGCTCTCTCCACTCCCCCACTTTCCTTGTCAAGCTCCTGAAGTAATGCATGGAAACCCCTGCCCAAGGCCCATGCCAGGGCCGTGCTGTGATGAGGACACCAAACAAATGTAAACACAAAGAAATTCAGCTAAGCCCAGTGTAAGTCTGGCCAAGTCCAAATGAATCTGGGCAAGAGTAAGATAGTAAATGACAGGGGAATGGAGGAGAAATCCTACAGCCTGGGAGGGTCTAGGCAGAAGTGAGCACAGCAGTCCTTAAGCTCACAAAGTCAGCTGGAAAGCACTCAGAGCTGTAGTCCAGAGTAGAAGTGGAAATCCTGAGAGACCAAAGCTGGGTCTCTGGATGTCACCCCTGCAGACTACTTATACATAGTTCTTATACTACAGGGGATTGATTGCTTAACAAGGGGTGGTTACAGGGGGGCAGGCACAGGAGGGGGAGTGGGCAGGGGACAGGAAAGTGGAGGGAACAGGAAAGTGGAGGGAACAGGAAAGGGGAGGGAACAGGAAAAGGGAGGGAACAGGAAAGGGAGGGAACAGGAAAGGGAGGGAACAGGAAAGGGGAGGGAACAGGAAAAGGGAGGGAACAGGAAAGGGAGGGAACAGGAAAGGGGAGGGAACAGGAAAAGGGAGGGAACAGGAAAGGGGAGGGAACAGGAAAGGGGAGGGAACAGGAACAGGGCCAGGGGGGGCCAGGGGTAAGCATGTGGAAACTGGAAGCACAGGAAATGAAGGGGAAATGAAACAGAGGCAGGGACAAATCAGAAACAAACAGGAACCAAAACCATTACCCATGAAATGGACAAACTCTGACAGCCCATCTCTCTGGCACATAGGCATTGTTTGAGTGGGATGGGGGAAGGGATTAGGGAAGGGATTAGACCAGGGATGAGGCCAGCAGTGGGGTGGGTTGGATCACAGATAGATGCTCCAGCCCAGTTGGTGGTGTGACTTCAAAGTAACCCTCCCCAGTAGTAAGGAATTTATTAAGTCGTCTCTGCACCCAGAGCACACTGCCTGACTCAGATACCTCCCCATGGGCTTTGCCACCCTTGGCAACTGGACAGCGATGTTTCCGAAAAGCTGAGTCATCAGCTTGTTTGGCAGTCAAGAACCCACAATCCAAACACACCAGGCCTCTCTGATAGATAATGCCTGGGATTGGAAGACGGCCTTGCTTCTCTTTAAAGAATGGTGATCTGATCATGTCCTTATAAGGCTGGAGGATATGGGTGTGAAGGGTGTGGATCAATTGCATTCGAGGAGGGAGTTGTGGCCTGCCAACACATGAGCGGGTGGTATTGCGCACATGGGTGGAGATAGATTTCAAGGGCTCCTTCAGTTGAGTATCAAGGAGTAAGCCTGTGTGACAATGGGTGCAGATGACTAGGCCTTCCAAGGCCAGAAATACAAGCCCTAGATCTGCAAGAGCTCTTCTGTGATTGTCATAAGCTAGGTTAGGGTAAAGTGTAGGTTAGATTAAACACCAAACTTCAACACAGGGGACTCACACATATCCCCAGGCAACAGAGTTATAAAAAATTGTCACCAAAAGGAGCAATGGATCTTTGTGAAATCAATGGCCCATCAATGGTCCTTTCAGGGTTATCCAGGCAGGGTCGTTTAGAGGCCATGATATGGTGGGACACATCGGTGTCAGATTTCTGAGAGGTACTCAGAGCTAGCTCATGAACCATGGATGCTAACAACTTACCTTTCTTTTTGACAGCTTATTCTCCTGGTCTGCCAAGGATTCCCCTGTCGCCCGGGTGGCTCGGCGCACGGGTAAAACAACTTCCACTTTGGAGAATTGTTGGGGAGGTGGGCGACTTGATGTCACAGTTTGACCCAAGGATAAGGTATTCTTTATGTTTTGGAAACCCATCACACTTCACGATGTTGGATGTGTGGCTCTTAAGCCGGCAAGTTCCGGAAACTGCCCTTATCTTTCCGTCTTCTATGAGGGTTGTAACCAGGGGGGTCCCCCGCCCAACCACTAGTCGCGATAACGCGCTTGGTTGGGCTCCTCCTGGTGCACTCTCCCCATCTGCCCGTGACACCTGTTCCTACATCCCCGTCTCCAGTGTTTTTCTTATTGGCGGACCAGTAGTCACGTGACCTCAACGGGCGCCTCAGCAGTTAAAAAGTTGCCTCATTATCAGCCTATTAAGGAAGCCACTAGGCAGCCCATGGTAAAGAATAAAGACTGAAATTGTAGCCCTGATGACTGGGCAAAAGGCTATCTTGGTACAGCGGGCACGGATATCTGCTATGCTTCGGGTAAACTTTACACATGCCAGTGAGGAATTCATGCTCCACGTTAAACTCATTCTTGAACAGCTGGATTTCGAAGAGCTCGTAAGACTCGACAAGTTTCTGAGACTTGAAAGCATGCTGGCGCCAGAGATCGATCAGCCAGGGTTTGGTGTATTTCAGTAGATGAGAATTTGAAGCTTTGCTGAAGGTGGGACAATGGTCGTTGAGCTGCGTTCAAGTTCATTTTGAGGTCGTGGAAGAGAGCAACAATGTGTTGGATGAATGGCGGTCTTGCACGGCGAGGTTTTATACCCTCCTGTTTTTCATCACCTTTCTTAGCTTTCGCCATGCGAATCAAAGAAAGCCATATCTGATACAAATCATGACTCGGCAAGTACCGGTGTTGAGCGAGTGAGCTAGCGTCAACACCTCTAGTCCCAAGTTTTTGTTCGATTGTCTAGCTCATCCTCTTGAAATTGTTCCGACGTTAGTGGTGCGCTTTAACAACGTGCCCTGCTCAATTGTCAGTCTACTTGGCATCCTGCAAGCACAGCTGTGATGAAACTTGGGACGTAGGCCGAGAGCAGTGGACTGGAGATTTGGGCTCCAAGGCAACTATGTGGCACCGACCCGAGCGTCGTTGTGATAGCACTTTGACGCCCTACTCCCCATTCTCTGGCTTTTCTATGAACACACATTTTGACTCGTTCGTGGTTCGTTCACTGCTCTAATCGTCCTAGTCGAAGGCACTCACCTCGTACATGTTCAGGTCGAAATATCAAAAAAACCACGAACGCACAAACGCAGAGAAGGAACTACGTGCACTTTCCCGCGTCCCCCCTGCTATCGTTCCCTCATCCGGATCCACAATGCTGCACAACCTATTCCCCGTCGCCACGTATCTTAATTGCGACTACTATTCTGGGGGAGCAGGAGCCCTCGTCCCTAATGGAAGTCTCATGCCCTCGGGATACCGGCACTATTCCCCCTACTATCCTACTGCTGCCTTGGAAATTATATGGCCTCAGCAGTATCAGCATCCTTATTCATACATGGGCCAACATTCGTACTCGTATGGATACGGCTACAGCGGACCGTACGCGGGCATAAATGGAGGACTGGGGTGCAGCCATACTACCCGCCCCAAACTATGATGCCCTACTTCATGGGATATCAACGAGGATACTGATCCATCGTGTGCCAACAGTCTCTGCCTTCCTCATAGCCACTTGCGTCACCGATATTCCTGCGACTATCATGATCATGATTACGATTACGATTACGACGTTGGACGCTACGGTCCCTGGTCCACATTTTCCCAATTGACGTTGCAATCCTCCTCAGTGTGATCCTCCAATACTGCCTCATCCCCGAGTTCACTTCTCTCAAAAACTGTTTGGTGGATCTGTCTTCATTTTTTCCCCACATTATTTATTCTTCGCCTAGTGCTCTCGTTCGGAATTTCTGTTTGCCCTGGTGGTGTATCACGATCGGATATGAAGAACTAGTTTTAATGGATATTGTCTTGTGCTTGTAATGCATGGGTCCTTCGAGACTCCGAACTCCACAATCGGCGTATTTATCCATCATCTCCCGTATCCGAAAACATTCATTTTATGAGAGAGGTATATTGCAATATCTTTGAATATGTTGCGATATGTCTCTCCCATAAGGGCTAAAAGACGGATGTTAGTTTCGGACACTACACGGTCCGCCATAATTCTGGGTCTTTGCTGGGGTACCTGATCCCTCACTAAGTCAGGCCCTACCCGTACTGTAATGTGAGGATATCCCAGGGGTCTGGAAGCATCAAGAGGACGTCCTGGGACATCCATCAAGCCCATACCTTCTTTTTCACCCTGATTACCTGGATCAGCTCGGGTGCAACTGACAGCGAGCCCATTCTTCCTCTCACCATCATCATCCAACTCGTATAGGGGGAAACCTCTACTCAGAGGTTTCGTGCTCGCAAGAAACCTGCTTACGCTGCTGCTCGAAGGCTGTGTTGTCGGAGATTTCAATGACAGTGGGGGCGTCGCTAACGTCGAAGTATAGACCTCTCCGCCTCGATCGACCACAAGGGGGTTGAGGACCTGCTGCGGAGAGAGGGGTACGACGACCGAGATAGAACGGGGATGGGGCCGAACGCAGGTGTTCGCACTGGATGCTAGTTAACTACTCTTCACACGGGGAAAGAAACACGTGGAACTAAGTAAGGCTGCAGTGCTCACCTGCCAAGGAGGGTATGTAGTCTAGACAAATAATGGGGATTGAATCCACATCATTTTGAGGGGCTGAGCGATGAGGCAGATCATCCAGCATCAGGGCAATGCGTTCGGCCCTACGCTAATAATCAAAAATCGCATAGCTGATTAGTACCAGTTCACAAGAAAAGTCCTGCCCTTGCCTTTTCTCTCACCGCGGCATCTCCTGGGTTTTTAATGTAAGCCTCGGCCATCAAGTCATCTCATTTTCTCTTCGTTCCCTTGCACTTCTCTTTCGCAGACTTGTCTTCTGCCTTCCCCTTTCCTTTCTTTCGACGGTTAGCTGTTGGAGGTGCGTCCTCTATATCCTCTTCATTGTTGCTAGCAATAATCCCGCTGCCTTCAACTTTAAAGCGAGAAAGTGGGACGATTCGAATCCCAAGGTCGAGACCCTCCGGAACGCGGACGTGAGCCTGGGATTAGGGCGCAATGCCATTCAGTTCTCGAACATGTAGCGGTCGAATTAGATATAGACTTTTGGGGAAACTGGGTTCGGCCCATGAGGTTTTGGGAAGGGGAGGAAGAGAGGAATCGGATGATTCTAAGGATGATTCTAAGTATGAGATGGAACTTCGGTGATAACCTTTACTGATGTTTGGACAAGTTAACCTTCATAAATGTGAGCAATTGAAAAATATTTGAGGGCTGGGCAGTACGTGAGAGGAATTTCAGGAAGTGCATATGCCCGGAAGAGGCGAGAATCGCGGTAGGAAGAAACTCACACGTTCTTGCACTTCGATGTGTGAGCTAGCGGTGAAACGATCGAGACTGGAAATCATCTTGTCGGCCTGGTCCTTTATATCTGGGAGCAAACCCTCACCCGAGTGCTTAGACACTCCCGCCGCCCAGTGCCCGAATATTTTGAGCGCACTCTGCAAATAAACTACGATTGTCTCCTCCGGTAGTAGCATGATGTTGGGCTGCAACAGAAGAGGGGCTGGCTCTTGTGGGCTCACTAGCTCTCTGTCACGATAATGTGAGTGTACTCAGAGAAAGAATGGTAGGCCAAGGGCCAATACAAACGAGATCGACACGTACGAAAAATATGTGCCATATATTCATGTAGCAGCCCACAAAACTTCAGAGCAACTTGTGGGATCGGGGCAATTTTCCAATAATACATCATCGCTCAATAGGCAGAGCATCAGCCCAACAGTGAATGTTTTTCATACCCCGAACTTCACCATGACATCGAGGAGTTTGTCATTGATATCGCGTCCTATAGAGCCCACGTTAGAAACGTAAGCCAGGTCAATGAGGACGGAGATACCACTCGAAATCAGTAACATTCTCATATGCTGTTGTGAGAACACATGGTAATAATGCCTCGGCAAACTCCAAGGCAGTAAGCGGAGGTGAGTGTCGAGGGTGTAGTTGATGGATCTGCACGGTTACCGGGATAGCCAGAGACATATCGGATGTCGCTACTGCTGCTGTGCGTGCGAGAGATTGGGCGGCAGTTGGGAGAGCGGATGTCGCACGTTCTTGGCTGGACGGTGTGCAAGCAGTCTGTGGACAATTGACTGTAAGTTATGGTCAGTCACCTGGCGATGAATGTCAGTGTTCAGTCCGTACGTCAACGAGAAACCATGGAAGAAACAAGATCAAGAGCACGCGTTCGTATGCTGATGTCGTGATCTTCAATGCTGGAGATGATCTCATCTTGGTGGGTGGCAACGAGATGGGCGGGAGGGAACTATTTCTGCCATGGCCAATAACGGAATGTATTTCACTGATTTGCACTCGCTGCACGGTCAACGTAGGTTTCGTTACACGAGGGAGCCCGAGCATAGTTCACAGTTCTGATCTGGGTCGCGCAAAAATGCGGCCAGTTTATCGATGCACGTCTTTGCCAGAGAGTTGCCACCTGGGCCCTCTACCATGCCGCCGATAGTGCAAGTATGCACACATCCGTACAGCAGAGACACCGCGGGTGTTGTTGAGATGAGATCTGTTACTGGCTTCTGCAGCTTTTTCACTAGACAAGGCTCGAACGGAGCTAGAGAACCTAGCTAAGATAAGAATACCAGAGGGATAATGAACCAAGCAGAAACATTAGACACTGTAGTAGTCCGGGAGAATGGATGACAAGGGCCAGACCAGCTTGATCACTTTAATGAGCATCCAATTATTGGAAGACTTGGACACAATATCGAATAATTGGGGGGCGAAAGGAAGGTAATACTGGGCATCCCGCCTCGCCAGTTCGCAAAGCACATTAACCGTCGCAGATACAGCCCCTGGATAATGTCGAGGTCGATTCAGCACGTTACGGACAAACGAACATGCTGAACAGACCTGAATCGGGTCATCAAGCTTCTCGCGAAGAGGATTGAAAGAATGCGGGAGAACTTCAGGATACTTCATAAGGACCTTGTACATCATTAGAATCGCACATTTGTGTATTCGTGGTCGAGAATGGTTCAGCATTGCAATCAGGTCATGCGAGAGGTCACGGCCCAGGTCTGGAGTGACAATATATGATAAGCTATCAAGGGAAATGGTTGTGTCGGCCGGGTGGGGAGACGCAATGTCCTATGAGAGTCAACGCATATGAGACCTGGGGATGGATCAAGCTGGAGGAATCATTACCTTCTTCAAGGTATTAGTAGTCAGCATTATGACATCGGTATCCACTTTGAACGATTGCACGGCAGTAAGGTATCCCACCGCTTTTAGGTGGATCTTAGAAGAAGACATGTCCTCTACAACGTGGAATGAGGCCCATGACATGTCATAGCCCAACATGTCGAGCTAATAGAACTCATTCAGACGAGGGAAATAAATGTCAAGATTATCACGCACGTAGGTCAGCTTAAGAATAGCAGCCGCCTTAAGCTCCATGTCCTTGCTTCGAACCTCACTCCGAACGTCATTTATAGCAAGTGAAATGAACTCTGGTTCGTCTTTCTTGCTCGATGCTTGCAGACCTCGAATTAAGTCTGAGAGGGTACGTTCGAACGTCCTGAGGGGTTGTGGCTGGATGCTAGACAGAGGTGCCACCGTACGCTTTTCAGTGGCCCTAGGTGTCGTACTTTGAGGGAGTTGGGTAACTAGATTCAAGGAGTGTAACAAGCGCCTTAGATAGACTAACTCGAATCCAGAGTTATCCGGAGTACCTTACATAATGATCGGCCAAGCGAAATAAATGTGGGATCTTCGTGATAAGGGCGTGAAGGGCATTTTGATCTGTCAGAAAATTCAAGGTCTCATCGGGGGATTAGTGAAAGAAAAACTTTGGTTGTGGACGACACCGTCACGGGTAAGGAAGTCCATAGCGCTCGCTGAAGACACGGATAACACCATCGCTAGATCCACTTATGATATCTCCATTGGCATTGCAGAGACCGCCCATACAGAGATTGCAGGATGGACTATCACCTGGGAATATTCTCCATCTACAAGATTGACGCGACTTAGAGCTAACAGATCATAACGAAAATCCCCCATAGAAATACCTTTCCAAACACGGACACTAGCGATCTTCGCCTCCCAAGACCATTTCTCCAGAGGGTAATAGAGCGACAGAGTACACAAAGGATGTATGCCCGGAAGTACGTGGATCACGTCTCTTTCCAGAGCCCACACTTGAATCTCGCTAATTGCGAAAGGGGGACGCAATGAGAGAAACGAGGTTATACATGCATGGCACCAAGAGCGCAGTCATTTTCAGAGTGGCCCAAGAATACGCGAGTGGGTGATTCACTCCTTCCGATAGAGAACGCATGAATCAGAGTATCCTGTCCACCGGCGACAAGATAGCCTTCCGATACACATAATTCCTACACCCATAAGAGAGACACAAAAAACAATCTAGGTACGGACCTTGTGGAACTTCTGGCGTGGGTGCACCACCTTGACGAACCCCGTACCCGCGTCAAATGGCTTCGAAGGAATAAACGAAGAGCCAGTATCGGGTCGGGTCCACGCAATAGCCTTGGTATCTTGAGATGCAGATAGCACTAAACTCGGCGAAGGAGAGGCCACAGCTCGAACCTTCAAATAAAGAGGTGAAGCGTCGTTCAGCCAGGTCAAAAATTGGACCCGAAAGATATACCAGCATGATGAACGTACATCTTGGGTATTCCCTGTGAGTGTGGCAGACAGTTTGAAGACCATAACTGTGAGCGATCGTGCTCGATTTGGGCGAAAATAATGAGAAGAAGAATAAGAAGGACACAGCGGAGAATTCCGGATTACATCTACGCATCCAGCATCTTGAAGTGTGATGGAAGGCAACCCACGCATACACACCTACCAACAGCCCCGCCCTGTTTTAGGGGGCCCAACGACCCCTTTTGGGTGTGTTCTGATTTAATTGTGATTTGTGTTGCTTTAAACTCTGTTTACAGGAAATGGGTCAAACAATTCCCAAAGTATCTGATCTCCACGCCATGAAATTGCAGCAAGGGCATATGAAGAGCGCAGAAAAGAAGGTAACAAGGACGACAAGGAAGATGTTGATATCCAGGTCACAAATGGAATAACATTTAGCCAGTGAGTCAAGTATATGGTACGTGAATTGTTATGCCAGGTACTGATTAAGATGATACAGCCTCTCCAACCTGGGAGGTATGGAGATGATGACTCGAGGGGATTTGGATGAGATGACAGGCCTGAGGCTCCTCATTATGATCCTGATGCGCAAGAAGATGAGGAGGAATTAGAGGAAGGTGAAATTGTGGAAGATGAGAATGACAGGAACAATGGTGGAGAGACCCCAGGGCAAGTTGTTCCTGCCACCATCACATCTGATTTTATTCATTAATAATTTTGAGAAAAGGCCTGGAATGGGTATGCATGCCCAAAAGAAGATCGCACGCTTAGCAGATTTCAACATGAGGGCTACTGCTAGGCATGGTGAAAGTCTTTACTTCTTTTCCCATAAACAATTATTGACAGTATGCACCACAGAGGACATAATCACACCCTCTGGTTCTCATAAAATTCCTATCAACAAATACCATGAGCATAGGACCAGCCAAAAGGGTGTACTACTTGATCATGGAAGCAACTGGCATCATCACCTTGAACCATTCATCCCTGACCCCACCCAGATTCTTCGTCTTGTCAAAAACCCCTCATTCTCCTGGAAGCCTGGTACTACTGAAGTCCTTGGTGTCCTTCAGCACATTCCCAAAGTCCCTAGTTCAGTATATCAACAGATGAGGGAAGCTCTCCAGGCCTTCCATGATTCAGGGCCACAGTCCAGTACCAAGTCAACAACTCATGACAAGAGGTCGGGGAGCAACAGACCTTCCCCACATATAGGGTTCTGGGCCAAGGGTTCACCTGCTCGCAATGGAAAGGCTGCTGGGTACCCCTGGGTGACAAAGGACACTACCCATGTCACAGGTGCTACTTTGCAGCATCTCCAAATTATCTGCAATCTTCTCAGGGATAATTTCAACAATTTCATCATGAATATTCTTCGGGTGCAGGATCCAAAGCTATGGCTAAGAATGCAACTGTATGTATCCATACTCAAGGTGAAATGATAACTTACCATCTTTGCACAGAATACAGCTCTTTCTTGATCTCAACTATGTGGGGGTCTATGAGAGAAACTCATACTTGAGGTGGGGGGCTGCTTACAGCTGTATGGTTCTCATTGATGGCTGTGCCAATGTTCTTCATTTGGACATGTCTGATGCAAAGCAGACCCTCAACTTCATCCTTGTTTTTGGAGACTTTAAAGGAGGGTACCTGCTGTTACCTCAAACTGGGATGAAGATTTATTTGGAGGAGGGTTGGGTGTTTGCATTCTGTGGCTCTGTCTTGGCTCATGCTGCTGAGTATGAGAGTGGGAGGAGGTTTTGCATTAATGCATTTACCTGCAGGGGAACTTATGCTGCTGCTAGGAAATTCTGGGAGAAGCATGGGGTGTATGAATTGTAGAGATATAATAACCAAATTCTCACTGCATCCTAGGTGTGTGTGATTTTGAAGGAGAGTCATGCATGAAACCAAATAGTGCTACTGGGGGAATTGTAGGTGGTAACAATAGGTATCTATTGGTCTCACTAATGTTCAAACACATCCAGTATACATCAAGCAAAATAGTCTTATCATGCAGGAAGGTGTGCATGCTTCATTTTGCCCCATTCCCCATAGATTCTCTAGTGGGGTTCTTCTCTCAGTGACACAACAGGCAAAAGGAATATATTTTGATTATACAACTTTGATGAAATATTTGCAGTAGAAAGCAGGATTTGAGAGATGATACATGTCTACACACTTCAATAAATGCACAGTCTGTGCCATCCTTTCCATAGATAAATTGGAGGATGTTTCCAAGTTGTGGACAGTACCATCATAATGAATGGGAACATCCTCTAAGGCCTTGACCAGATGACACTAGTGGTTCCTGCAGTTTTGACAGCAGAACCAATGTGACCTTCTTGACCAGCCATTGCATGGAAAAGAACACTTCTCTTGGGGAGTGAGGCCATGAAGGTACAAATTCTCAATGAAGGCCTGGAGGGGCTGTTGAGACTGGGACAACTGCAAGGCAACATAAAAGATATTAAGGAGGGATGTGAGCTGCAAATGAAGGTTATTATTGTCCAAGCACAGCATTCAGAGGCCCTCCATACCTGATCATTTTGAAACAGTGGTGAAGCCAACAACTTGGGCCTGTTTTCTATATCCAAATCTTTTGAAATGATCACCAGGATACCTAACAGATTGAGCATCTTGAACTGGAGTTGTGGCAGGGCAATGTAGTGCACCTCAGACCATGGTCATTAGACTGATGGCTCCAAGTTGGCCAAGGTGATCCAGGCACTGCACATCTGAGATCCAATGTAACCCATGAGCAAGTCCTTTGAGTGTGGCTGTATGGGTGCATCCTTTATTCATGTGAGTTGGTATCAGTGATCAAGCTGATGGCCAATGTAGTCTTCAAGTATGTGATCCACAGAGCCTCTCCCTGTTTTAGGTTCAGGAACAAGATTGATAAACCAGGCTGTGGTCACAGAAATTAGCACCAGGAAAAGTTGATGCTGGTGTATGGATACTGTGGTTCAGGTTTAAACCTGTGGAACCTGACCCAGGTCAGGTTCCATTGTGGTCAGGTTCAAGTTTTTCCCTTGCCCTGAATCCAAAAACTGGTCTGAAACCAGGTTTAAACCTGAACCTGAAAGGTAGGGGTAATCACACCACCCTTAGCACTGGCTGTGCCCTGAGCACAGGAGAAAAGGATGTGAGGGAATGGGGATGATGGTGAAGAGGTATGATGCAGTGACTGGCCAAGTGGCACAGTCACTGCCTAAGGAGAGAAGAGCAGGTCAGCAAGAAGAACAGGGTTCTACTCACTGTTTCCCTATTTGGGTCTGTAGGTGCAACTCCAAGATACAGGGAAGACTAGTAGTTAATGGCCCCTAGATAAGCCAGCCAGATAGCCCAATAGAATGAGTAGAGGCAGAGACAGAGATTTGTGGTTCTCACTAGGTGTAGAGGTCCAGGCAAAGTTACTTATTCAATCCTGGCATCTGCCATATATACATGACTTTTGAGTCCAAACTCCCTTATGTAATACACTATATTACAGGTGGCCTTGTGGCCTAAGGGACTCATAACACCACTAACACTACATAGGCAAGAGCACAAGTGATACAATTGGCACTGGCCTCTTGTATTGTCCTCCTATGCACCTTGGGCACTTGCCTTCCCATGTTTAGAGTCAGAAAGGGAGGGGGGAAATAGAAGGGGAGGGAGGTGATGTTTAAAGGATTAGTAGTCATGATATCTTGCATAACTGCAGCTGAGGTGTATCATTCATGTAAACAGCTATGGGAGCATGATGTGACCTTTTAGACAAAGCTAGGTGTGCAGGATAGAAAAGATGTTCTTTCACAGCAAATGCCATGGCCTCACAAGCACAAAGACTAAGTACATAAGCAGGTGCTGGTCTATACTAAGTACTGTACTATTTCAACCAACTGTTCAGGCACCATGCACATGACTTGTGACACAATTACATAATTCAAGCTGAGGACAGTTCATTGGTCTCTGTGACATGTGACACATGTCAGTTCAGTTCATGGAGGTCCCCAGTTCAGCCTATGGAGGGCCAGTCCAGCTTCCTGGATGCTGATTGGACACTGGTTTTAGCTGCATCAGATCAATAACAGCAGGCAGAGAAATTTTTTTAACCCCCAATCTCAAATCAGTTTTCCATCTGGCATACCATGGACCCATTCACAGCCTGACAATTCTCAGTTGAAGATGAACCTCCCTTTACAGAGAATATTACTGATGACAGTGATGTACATCTAAATGATGTGATTTCTCATGCACTATTCAGTGAAGTCAGAGCTGACCTTTATGAAGAGAATGGGGGTCTCATTTCCAGGAAGACTGTTGCAGAGGATATTGATGCAGATGGTGCATTTGAACAATCTGCCACTCTCCCGAGTCTCCCTCAGCAGTCTGAAGTTAGTGAGGAGGGGTGAGGCCACAGGAAAAAGATGATCTGGGATCTAATGTATAATACAAGGTGGTGGAATTGAGCAGCAGTATTGTTCCTATTAGTACATTTTTCTGTGTAATGACTAAGGCTGACTGCATGGCAGAGCCCACTACCACCTTGTCATTTGCATTCTTTTTGTTGCAGAGAAACACATATAGATCTATTTGGGTAAGTAATGAGAAAGACAAAAACTACTTCTTCCCTTCATCTCTGTTTGGTAACAATAAGGTGTTTCATAATAGAAAAAGATGTACCAAAAGATTCAAAAAAGATTGTCAAAAGATAAATCTTAAGGACCATCTTTTGCCCATAGAAATGAAACCCCCATTTTATCTTTAGACTTAAGACTTGCTAAAGGCCTGGCATAAGTGGGTCAAATATGCATGGGGTTAGGGTATATGCATTTTCCCATACATGCAACACTCCATCACTTGTCCCACATCAACTGAACCTCTCTGTTATGCCAGCTCACTCTGTGTGTGAGTGGTTAACATGTTCATTATTTATTTACATGGATTGTCTCTGACAAATCTATCATGCATCTGGAATGGATGAGTTTGGCCTTACAGGTGATGAGAACCTATCACTATACTTGAATCCATCCACAGCTTCTATTGCATCTTCCTCCTCCCTATCCTCAGTTGACACCTACTTTGATGATTTGGCCATAACAGGGCAACTACAAATACCCTTCAAGGCCCCATTTTAATGTATGAAACCCCCCCTTGAAGGGTACTAGAATCACCTACTACTGCTGAGTCCTTACAGGATGGACATTTCACCTCCTGCTATGGGACCACAATAGTATCTAATAAGATGACCATTAGCACCTGCTATGATGTGCATATCACCTACTATGGGAAGCATAAGCATGTACTATGGATCAACAGATCACCCACTATTGGGCACATATCACCTGATATTGCATGCATATCACCTACTACAAAACATATAGCACTTGCTATGAAGTACATATCACCTACTATTTATCCTATATCACCTACTATGAACTACATATCACCTACTATAAAATACACATCACCTGCTATAACCACATCACTTGCTATGAACCACCTATCAGCTGCTATAGAATGCATATCACCTGCTATGAAATGCATGTCACTTGCTATAGAATGCAGATTACCTACTATGAAATACTCATCACCTACTATGACATGCATGTCACTTGCTATAGAATGCAGATTACCTACTATGAAATACTCATCACCTACTATGACATGCATGTCACTTGCTATAGAATGCAGATTACCTACTATGAAATACTCATCACCTACTATGACATGCATGTCACTTGCTATAGAATGCAGATTATCTACTATGAAATACTCATCACCTACTATGACATGCATGTCACTTGCTATAGAATGCAGATTATCTACTATGAAATACTCATCACCTACTATGACATGCATATCACCTGCTATGGAATGCATAGCACCTACTAGGATATCCATATCACCTGCTATATCAGGCATACCACCTACTAGGATATCCATATCACCTGCTATATCAGGCATACCACCTACTAGGATATCCATATCACCTGCTATAGAATCCATATCGCCCACTATAGAATCCATATCACCTGCTCTAGAATCCATATCACCTACTATGACATCCATATCACCTGCTATAGAATCCATATCACTTGCTATGACATCCATATCACCTGCTATAGAATCCATATCACCTACTATGACATCCATATCACCTGCTATAGAATCCATGTCACCTGCTATGACATCCATATCACCTGCTATAGAATCCATGTCACCTGCTATGACATCCATATCACTTACTATGACATCCATATCACCTACTATAGAATGCATATCACCTACAAAGGATCTACATATCACCTACTATAGAATGCATATCACCTACCAGGATCTACATATCACCTACTATGATATACATATCACCTACTAGGATCTACATATCACCTACTATGGTATACATATCACCTGCTATAAACTATGACATCCATATCACCTGCTATAGCATGCAGATCACCTGCTATCCCATGCAGATCACCTGGTATGATGTCCATATCACCTGCTATGACATGCAGATCACCTGCTATACCATGCAGATCACCTGCTATAGCATGCAGATCACCTGCTAAGACATCCATATCACCTGCTGTGACATACATATCACCTGCTATAGCATGCAGATCACCTGCTATGACATCCATATCACCTGCTATAGAATGCTGATCACCTGCTACAGAATGCAGATAACCTACTATGAGATACATATCACCTACTATAATCCACAGCACCTACTATGACATTGATATCACCTGCTATAGACTCCATATCACCTACTATGACATTGATATCACCTGCTATGGACTCCATATCACCTGCTGTAGAATTCATATCACCTACTACATCACTATGAAACATATATCACCTGCTATGGAATGTATATCACCTACTATGAAATAAAAGTCACTATGACATATATATGATCTGCCATAGGATGCATATCACCTACTATGAACTATGTATCACCTGCTATGCAATTCACATCCCCTTATCTACTCTCACAAAGGATACACTACATCTTATTACTTGCTATGAAATCCTCATATACAAGAAGTACTCTCACCATAATACTCTTCCCACCCAAGACTTTGTGCTACCTATGGAAATAATTGGTATTGCTTAAATGGAACCAATCCAATCCTCAGAATCTCCTAAATCCACCCTGTTGTATGTATCACCCCATTCCAGTTCCTGCATCACCACATCCTCAAGTTCTTCCTCATCCTCTACATCCTGACCTGTGTGCCATCTGTCTTGGTCCAATTCTTCCAGATCAACAGTGGTATTCTCACTCTCCATCAGTGTTGGATATTCAGCCTCCAGAGGAATAGTTTGTTGTCTCTCTGCCCACTTCCACAAATGAGGGCTGCTGCAAGCCAGGACAGATAGGCAGAGAGCTCAACAGTTGCCAGGCAGTGGATGTGGTTGACTGGAGAGCCTTGCCTTTACACCTCATTTCAAATAAGAGGACAGCATCTAAAGGTGTATGTGCCAGTGTCAGCACTCAAGACAGTCAGCCTGGCAATCACTATGAAACTCTCACCAGTGCATTTAGCCACAGCCTTCTCAATATCCAGGTACTGCTCTGTAAGGGAGGCAAAGAGGGCTTGCATTTCAATGTTTAGCTGGCTGATCTCCTCTTTTCCCCAGTCATACATCGGCATGGCCTTAATTCCTTCCCTGGTCTTTTCATCTGCTAGCCATGCTGGGGGGGTCTCTTCCACATCCCCATCCAGGCCAGCATTGTCCCAAATAACATCATCTACCCCAATGTCAGATAGGCCATTGATGTCCACAGGTTTGGGGATCACAGCATTTTGTGAATGAGGGACTGGGCTTTCATATCAGAAAGCTGAGCACAAAAGCCATTATAGTGCCTGGCCAAGGCTTTTATTCCTGGCAATCATCTCTTCAATGCACCTCAGTCAGCCACTTGGACTGATCTCAAAAGACATGTTGAACCACATCAAATTAATTGCCTATGAGGCATCAAAATCCTTTGATCTCAAATAATTTCAATGCCATGACCTCAGGCAACAGACATGGTCTTTTGATCTCAAATAATATCAACATGGGGACTTAGACTACATAGATCAATGTATCAATGAGCTTCCAAGTTAAATTAATCAGTGTACATCTATTATCTATTCAAGAGATGAGAAACTACAAGATTGACAAGGACATGAATCCAACAGGATGACAAAAGAGCTCACAATAAGGGAGATCCAGCAAACACATTCAATCCAAGGCCCAAATCAGGATATTGTGCAAGCGATGCATCAAAGTCGCTAGGAGGGACATCATTTGGCACCACAGGGTTGTACACTCCAGTGTTCAGCCCATTTTCCCAGTTAACTGGCACAGCAAATGGGTCGGTCCTGGGGCACTGCCAGAAATACCACCAAGTGATGCATCAAATGTAGATGCCCCCTGCTCTTCAGGCTCTTCATCTGACTCCACTATGAACTTGCTGGATATCACGTCCCTAGCACCCTTCTTCCTGCCACCATGAACCTGTTTCTTCTTCTGGACTGGTCCCCCACTTGTATCAGACCTTCGCTTTCAGGATCTAGATGAGCCCATGGCAACTGAATTTGACTGTGGGTTGTTGGGTTCTGGGGGGGAGCATTTTCAGTGGCTGAAGAACCCACCCCATTCACACCATTATGACTTTCTGGTCCACCCAAGCCCTCAGATTTGTATGCTTGCCAGTGGTAACAAGTATTGCATTATATTGATCCACAACAATAGCAGTGTCATCTGGCAATCTCGTGTCATCTGCCAACTGTAGAATTCAAACCTGCTGCGAATCATCCTTCAGTTCAAAAATGCCTGCCACAGTTTCTTCCAACTATCCATTCAGACCACTGATACATCAAGTGACATTAGATTCGGAAAGTCCAACTCTGTGACCCAATTCTCCATCTTCAGATGATTGTTGGCAAGGAATCTGGGTAGAGTTGCCCATGGCACCCTAGGGACGTGACCAACAACTGGCTTCAGAAGATTTTGGAGCTCTTCTGAAATCTCCTTCCACATCATGTGCATAGTTTTTGGGACCTTCCGCCTCACATCCCTTTGCAGCCACTGCTCCCCCTGATAGACTAGGGTGTGAGAATGAATCATCTTCAGCAATGTGCTGTCCTTGGGAAATGATTCATCCAGCCATGCTTTCATTTCCGGTGTCCCAGTAAACACAGCATTGTGTTTGGATGCTGCCTCATCAGGAATGCTGCTAAACAATGCACAGAACCCATGGATGTTCATAGTAGCCATCCATTTCAAATCATCAGTCCAACGTTTTGTTGTTTGCTTGATGACTTTACCCATAGTGGCAGGAGATAGTGCGATCGCAGCAGCCTGGGCAGCCTTTGAAGCATTGTGTTGTTCCACAAGTTCTTTGGCCTTCTTCTTCCACTCAGCAGAGTCTTCACCACCATGTTCAAGAATGAGCAAATGGTATGCAGGCTGTATAACCTTCTCCACATACTCATGATGAGGCCGATCTGGGTCAGAATCCTTCTCATATGAGTGATGAAACACATTCCACGGATTCCCTCCACTTCATTGTTCTCTGGTATTGATGCCAAGGTTGCCAATCTGCATCACTGACTCCAGAGGTCGCTCCCATTCCTTGGCCTTTTGCTCTAGCTGTTGATTCATAGCATCAACTATCTCCCTAATCTCAGCAATTTGTTGCTCAGTAAAGGGGCCTCCTGTTACGAGTTGTACTCGTAACCTCACTTATGTACAAATAACCAAGCCAATTGCGCCATCACATGACCTTCACCCTTGCCACCATTGTGCCTTCCTCTTTCAGCAATTCCTATTATATACATCCTTCCTTTATTCAACACCCCTTTATCCATAAAACCCTTTTGATCTCTAATAGTATAAGTAGTTACTTGATGTACACTCACTCTTTAGAAGATCGAGAATATATTGTCAACTGATTGAATTCCCTTTCACAATCTCAGTTATTGCTCACGACTCTCATCTTAAACCCTTGCTTATTAAGTCTCAAGAAAGCCGGTCTTCCTCGTGGGTGCTCGTCTCTCGTGACTTACATAATCCCCACTTTGCGACTCCTTCATCAATCGCCTTAAGGGCATTTCCTTGTATTCGACTCAATTACATCATTGTATCTTTCGCCTCAAGTACAACCCTTAACAGTATTCTCGATCTAAATAACCCACTTCCTTGAAAGACTCAATATGCCCTCCACTCAACGAAACCCACACCCACAACCAGTCACTGACGACTATCGCGACGACACAGCCACCATTGAACCCACTTCTGCCCTCTCCTCTCCAATCGTCCTCGAGGCACCAATCACCCCTAGGATGACATATCCCACAATACAAACACCACCCAACTCGATGCAAGGCCCACACATGGGAAATACTCCCAGCGCCACATCAACTTCAAGCACCGAGACAATGCTCATGCACATGCTGCAACAGATGCAGGCAGACCTAGCACGCAGCACACAGATACAAGCAGAAATGGCATGCACTAATGCCCAGATGAATGCTCACCTCAAAGAACCACTAGAGTCAGTTACTAAGGATATATCATCCATGGCAACTTGCCAGAGAAATTCTCACATCATAGCAGTAAGTTGATAATATATCACTGCCTGTAACTCACAGGCAGCTCTGCTAAATGCTGAGTTGCAAGTATTCAAAAGAACAGCACACACTGAAAATTGAACACTGGACCTCAAGATAACATAGCACTGAGTGAGTTACCAACTAAGCTATCACAGCTCCTATATCCAGGCTACTTTTAAGGTCTATCTATAGTGGTCTTGGCTGCCACATTGGGCAATGTCACTAGGACCGGCCAAAGCCTGGATTATATAATAACAAAAATGCCTCCAGACCACTGCATCACTGGGCAGTTGCTAAAATTGAACCTGAAACAGGCTGCCGCGGTTGCCCATTCAGCCTCAGACATCGGGATTTCCTAATTTGGAAATCATGTACTCATACTTGTCTCTGACACTCATCAGATTATTTACTTATTATGATTATTACTATTATTATATACAGTAGTCTACTATGCTTTGCCCCTTTTGCCCCTGTCACATAGATTGCAGATGATCAGGGGCTGGAGTCATTGGTGGCTGCGCATGTCCGGATTTTGTCTTAGGCCTAGGTCATAGCGCAGGGACAATGATGAATAATACATTAGTTAATAAAAAAACAGAAGCAGTGCCAGAAGAGCAGCAGTTGCTGCTCTCCTGGCATGGTTGTACATCTTATAATGAGAAACTTACAAGATATTACCACACACCCACTGCAGTGGGTGTGTGGCACCATGGCTTCCTCCTTTGTCGCGCACCGGCTGGGCATTAGGGCTTTGGGGTTGTCAGGTGGTGTTTGCACAGGTTTTGATGGGGATGTGGATGTGGGTGGCTGCGCACATCTGTGCTTTGTCTTGGACTTTGGCTGTGTTCTTGCCAGGTGGGGTTTCATATCAAGAGGACACCTAGAATAATGAATAATACATTAGTTTTAAAAAAAAACAGAAGCAGCACCCAAAGAGCAGCTACTGCTGCTCTTTGGGCGCTGCTGTAGATGGTGCAGTGAGAAACTGACCAGGTATTACCACACCCACCGCAGTGGGTGTGTGATGCCATATTTTATCCATGGTGTTCATGTATGCCAGAGGTGTCAGGGGTTGGACTCTCAGATTGCATCATTGGTGGCTGTGCATGTCCAGTGTGGAAGATAAAAACATCCAGTATCAGAAAATGTGAATACCCATTGATCCCAGCCATTGGAATGATCATGTGACCTATTACGAAATTAATTATGGCTACACACAGAAATCGAATTCGTTCTATAACTCCGTCAGTTTTGATCGGAGAGGTACGCCCATATAACGCTTAGAAAGCCAGGATTCACACCTTTCGAATGGTACCAAACACAAGTCGAACGGACCAAAAATGCACTCTCCAGGCCAATTTTACTGTCAAAATCCGGAATTTCCAGTAAAAAACAAATCTCTCCATCAGTTCGCACTCAATCCTCTTGGAACAACTGCACCTGGAAAGATATAAAAAATCCGCATCCAACGGTACTGAGCGCGCGAAGAACAGATCAAAACTGAGCTCTGCAGAACGATATTACTATCAGAATCAACACTCATCAGTAAAAAATGAATTTCTCTGTCAGTTTACACCGGATCTGCTCGGAACCACCGCTCCCAGAAAGCTGTTAAAAATCCGCATCGAATGATACCAAGAACGTCTATTACGGATGAAAACTGTTGTTTCTGCATTGAATCCCATCCCATGCACTTGTCCCCATTATCAACCAGCAACAAAAACATCTTAACCACTGGACTACAAACAAATTAATCTCCAAGAACTCGGAAATATCCTTTGATTTCATCTCCCATTGCCACAAATAACTTCTAGAACCTCACAGATAAGAAAGATAACACCCCTTGACTACCCTTTTGTTCTGTTTATGAATGACTCACCTTCCTTGCAACCACTTTATGAAAGATAACACCTTCTTAGTAACCCTTTTGTTCTGTTTATGAATGACTCACCTTCCTTGCAACCCTATTGTTCTCACATATGACTCACCTAGGAGTGAGTCATATTCTTTGAACACAGCCACCTTCAGAAAGGTATAAAAGCTGGTAGATTTTCCTGTATCCCCCCATCTTCTCACTACTGGAATATACTACTGTCTACAAATCTGCTTACATCTGAAGAGAGTACTGATCTGAAAGCCATCTGGAGCTAAGTCATATACAAGATTGTTAAGACTAAGTCACTGGAAGCCCTCTACGCAAAATACTAAGCCAAGGATAGTTGCAGGACCTAAGGTTAGAGTTGCTGGACATCCAAGGAAAGGTGAGTAATAACAAAGTCAAGTCAGAAGAAGAAAGAAACATATTGACACACTGAATCAAGCTTAAACTAGTCTAGTACCCTCTTTAGAATCCGCATTTTGACCAGGAGGACACAAATAGGTACACACAAATAGCAGTAAACAGTTCAATACAACATGTATAAGCCTTTCACAAGCATCCCACAATATATCATTGACTATAGCTAGTCCATACCATCACCTTACCATCACTGAATACCATACACAACTTGTTAGAGAGTGATCAACCATCAGAGCGAACCAGCCCATTGAATAAAAACAGAAATACAGTCTCCCATCTACACACTGGCTGAACCAGAGTTTGATTTGACAGTCATCGGAGCTCCCAATACTTCTTCTATACCGGATTTCGTATTGCACCTTGGCTGTGTTCTCGTCATACAGGGCTTCGTGCAGGGAGAGGGGATAATACGTTAGTAAAGCAAAACAAATGAAAAAAATGAAAGCAGGGCCAAGGAGCTGCTGCTGCTGCTCTTTGGCACCATGTATGCTATCATGAGAACTCACACAAAACACCACACCCACCGCAGTAAGTGTGGTCCTGGATTTGTTTCATGGGTCAGGGGGCTGAGCTCTGACATGGGGTCTGGGTGGCCTCGCAGGTTCAAGGCTGGTGTATTTGGGGGCATCTTGCAGTGGAGGCACCTAGAATAGTAATATGTTAGTGGGGAAAACAAAACCAAAGGCAACACCAAAAGAGCAGCTGGTGCTGCTCTTTTGGTGTCATCGTACTCCCCATAATCAAATGGCTCACCTCATATTACCCACACCCGCCAGAGCAGGTGTGGCACCATATCTATTGCATTGTCATATAGGTGGCAGATATCTTGAGGTTGGGTGGTCTTGGTGTTCAGGGGCTGGGCCATTAGGCACAGTCTTCAGCTGTGCATGACAGGGGTGTTCATATCGAGTTGCAGGTGGCTGCGCCGGTCCCTGTTTTGTCTTGGACCTTGACTCTGTTCTTGTTGGGGGGTTTTGTGTATTGAGAAGACACCTAGGAAGAATACATTAGTTTAAAAAAAAATAGAAGTAGTGCCCAAAGAGCAGCTACTGCTGCTCTTTGGGCCCTGTTGTCAGAGAAACTTACAACTAGTACCACACCCACAGCGGGTGTGTGGTATGAGATTAGGTCAATCGTCGG
>MU128913.1:72282-92794 GCA_014904985.1 Hydnum rufescens UP504
ACAAAAAAAAAAGGAGGGGGAAGGGGGAGGAATTTGGGGGGGTTAATGTACAATGGCACCCAAAGAGCAACAGTGGGCACTACTTCTATTTCTTTCTAACTAAACATATTTCTCATCATTCTAGGTATCCTCTCGATGCACGAAACCCCACAATGAGAACACCGCCAAGGTCCAAGATGAACCACAGACCTGTGCAGCACCTGCAACCCAATACCAACACTCCTGGGTCAATACTGAACCCAAGAACAAAGCCCCAAGTCCCTGCAACTTATGCAATGGGAGGCAAAGCATGGTACCACACACCCACCAAAGTGGGTGTGTGGTACTCTAAGGTGAGTCTCCTGTAAGTATAGGTACAATGGCGCCAAAAGAGCAGCAAGAGCAGCTCTTTTGGCGCAGTCCCTCCATCTTCTAATACTAATCTACTATTCATTATTAGACACCCTCCCTTTACGAAACCCACCTGACCGGAACACGATGAAGCCCCGCACGAAGTATGGATGTGCACAGCCGCATCAGACCCTGATCCCAAGCAACCTGTGCACTACACAATGATGGAGGAATGTAGTACCACATGCCTGCTGCAGCGGGTGTGTGGTACTATCAGGTGAGTATTCATCATCATGTACACAGCAGCACCAAAAGAGCAGCCTCTGCTGCTCTTTTGGTGCTGCTTCCTTTTTGTTTTTTACTAACACATTGTTTGGTTATTATTCTAGGGTGCCTCCCTACACAGCAACCCATCCAATGAGAACACGGATGATACCCTACGTGAATACAGACGAGGCCCCACCCGAAATACAGATGTGCACAGCCACCTGGGCAAGTGCTACAAAATCAAACCCTGGAATGCCTGCGAAATGAAGGCCCCTACAGTATATGCATGCAAAGTTCTTGTATCTTGCAAGAACTTTTAGCTGGTATGTGATCTGTCATCTTTTCAGTGTAATCCCTACCTGTGGGGAGCAGATTTGGTGGATATATCCATCCAATATTCAGTATATACATTATAATTATGTAATTATGGATTCAATAAATATAATAATATCCCATTATGGGATTTTAGGAATTACCTAATGAGGTGATATATCACTACAGGGATTGTAACCTTACTGACAGGATGTAAGCTTTTTTTCAGCAAGTTACAGCTGATGATATATCCTTAGTAACAGACATGGCTGGCTGTGTTACGAATCCTGTGCACACCTCCACATGGCTATGCCCCACTTCCATATGTATCCCCCTTAGCATATGTACTTCCAAGGCAGTGTATGCTTGGGTACTCCAAAGGTGTCCAAAGTGTTGAAGGACCATAATGATGTGGATGGAGTACAGATTGGGACAGGTGATGTGGATTCAGGGACTGGGGGCAGAGGAGGAGGAGGGGAGTCTGGATTGGCAACTCCATGGACTCATGTGGGGAGCAAGGGAATGACAGGTGCTGACAACAGCGCCAATGCTGCCACTGGTTGCCTACCCAGCCCATAGCCCGCTGGCCGAGGCCTGATATAATGAGGGCAATAATACTAAGAGAAATGCCAATAATGGCAAGGATGACAATAACCCCCTTAGTAAATGGAGGGAGAGAGGACATGAGAGCATTTGAAGAAGTAGGTGCCATATGATAGAGTCGATGAAGACTGATACTCTGATGGGTAAGTCCTTAGGCGGAAGCAAATGTCAATTTGATCCTGACATGCCCCCACCGAACAAACACACGAGACTGGCAACCCACATGCCAAATGAACCACAGGCATAAATGATGACCAGGCCCCATACGCAAACCCGAATACTACCTATGCGACTGGGGTACAAAATGAGTACCATGCACCCACTGAAGTGGGTGTACTCCAAGGTTTTTTTTTTTTTATTTCTATATGTACAGTGATGCAAAAGGAGCAGCTTGCGCTGCTCCTTCTGCATCACTTCAAATTTTTTTTTAAATCCAAACCAAAACAATGACCCACCCGAATGATAACCTGCAACCCATCCAGCAGCAAACTGCCAAGCCATGCCCCCCTCAGTGGTGATCAACAAGCCGGCCAAACCCCCAATGAAACAATGCAAGGCACCACACACCCATTAGGATGGGTGTGTGGTGCTACTAAGTAAGTATTTTTTTTGGACTTGTATATGCAAGCAGCGCAAAAAGAGCAGCAATAGCTGCTCTTCTTGCACTGCTTTGAATTTCTAACTTATATATTATAACTTATTCCAGATTCTCATACAACAGATACTGCCCAACACCCCATGCCCCCTCCCTGAACCCGCCTCTGAATGCTGGACAGTACCACACACCTGCCCTAGTGGGTGTGTGGTGTTTTTTTTTATTGAATTTTTAAATAAATAAATAAATATACAAGTAAATAAGAACAGAACCACCACCCCACAACTGGTATGATAATAATAAATAAATAATTATAAATGAAACCCAGGGGTATAATGTAATAATAAATAATTGTGGTCATCCCCATTAAGCCCAGATAGTCTGCTGCAAGTCTAAGATTTTTTAAGTCCCAGTTTCAGCCAACTCTGGGTGAGAAGGTTGACTGAAGTGAAAATCATAAAAAGGCTGATTTTGGCCGTAATAATGAAGGGACCTAGTTAGGTCCATTATCTGGCTGGGAAATGGTACCTAATCAGGTAGGCTTAGGTGACTGACCAAGGTGCTAAACATGTGCCAAGAATCAGCTTATTCCATTTACTTCTAGGTATTCAACTCCCTTTTCAGGTAAAAAGAGAACAAAAAGCTATCATGAATGTTAAACAGTTCAAAATAGACCTGAACTAGGTGGAATAGGCTTATAATATTATAGCCCTGACTATATCTGAAAATGGAATGAATTGGATGTGTGGGAGTGGCTGGAATTGTGGGGGAGGGGGAGGAAGATCAAAAGTGAATTACATAAAATGTAGACCAGAGGTGGCTCTGATATTGCACCACTGAGTTAATACATATATGGGGATTGTACATGCAAGATATCAGCCAAACTGGACTCCATTTAAGCAGTGCTCCACAGGCCTCCCCCCTAAACAACAATTTCCTCCCCAGAGCCTTCCATCCATGTAATTGCCCTGAAAATGCACACTTGGATCATCCAAATACATCTATAACATCCCTCAAAATTTCAAATTTATGACTCCAGTGTCAGAGTCTCCATAATATTTTCAAGTTTCACTGAAATGCACCTCCAGGTTGGACATTTCCAGAGCTCCAATCACTCTGATTTTTTGTTAGTTACACCTACTCACTATTTGAGGCTCAGCCCCAAAATATCAGCCCATTCTGAGGACTTTTGACATCTGTCACATGACCAAGATCTTCCCCTCCCCCTGCTTCACTCAGTCCTCTAGTTTGTATGGACTTTGTTGCCATCTGTAGTAGTAGTATGTGACAGTGTATGATTCAAATTTCAAGATATTCCATGCAATATTCATGGAGTTATTCAAGAAACATTCTAGATCATTCAATTTGGGGCTCGGTATTTCCACTAAATACTGCTGTTCTGACCCCCAAATTGAATTGATCTAGAATGTTTCTTGAATGACTCCATGAATATATCATGGAATAACTTGAAATTGAATCATACACTGTCACATACTACTACTACGGATGGCAACAAAGTCCATACAACTAGAGGACTGAGTGAAGCAGGGGGAGGGGAAGATCTTGGTCATGTGACAGATGTCAAAAGTCCTCAGAATGGGCTGAAAATTTGGGGCTGAGCCTCAAATAGTGAGAAGGTATGGCCTACAAAAAATTAGAGTGATTGGAGCCCTGGAAATGTCCCAACTGCAGGGGATATTTCAGTGAAACTTGAAAATATTATGGAGACTCTGGCACTGGAGTCATGAATTTGAAATTTTGAGGGATGCTATAGATGTGTTTGGATGACCTAAGTGTGCATTTTCAAGGCAATTGCATGGATGGAAGGCTCTGGGGAGGAAATTGTTGTTTAGGGGGGAGGCCTGTGGAGCACTGCCTAAATGGAGTCCAGTTGGGCTGATATTTGGCATGTGCACTCCCCATATATGTACTAACTTAGTGGTGTAATATCAGGGCCACCCCTGCTCTACATCTTATGTAATTCACTTTTGATCTTTCTCCCCCTCCCCTCAATTTCTGCCACTTCCACACATCCAATTCATTCCATTTTTGGATATAGTCAGGGCTATAACATTATAGGCCTATTCCACCTAGTTTGAGTGTAATTTAAAGTGTTCAACATTCATGGTAGCTTGTTGTTATCTTTTTACCTGAAAAGGGAGTTGAATATCTAGAAGTAAACAGAATAAGCTGATTTTTGGCACATGTTCATTTAATTATATGATTATACCCCATGTAAAATTTCAAGTCCATACCTTGTCTGTGGGGAGAGTAAATTGATTTTCAATGTTTAAACTTGTTTCCCTTATATCTCTGTGATTACTGCATGGATCTGGCTGAAATTTTGATATGTTCTTCACCTAAACAGTGTATAATCATGTGCCAAATTTCAGAACAATCCTTGCACTCCTTACATTTCAGCAATTTCCAGTGCTTCTGGTACCTATTGTCCAGTTCATTCCCTTAAAGTGCATGGACCAAGCTGACCCTGGCACATAATTTTTACATTATATAGTATGGCTTTTTGCAATTTTCAAGTCTCTAGCTATTCTGCAAGGGGAGGAAATGAAATTTCAATGTTGTTAGCAAATAAGCCTTCTTGACAGTCAATCCAATTATGGAGGTGGAAATGACTACTAGCATAAGGGATGCCAGTGGAAATGAACAGGCAGGTGAGGTCCAGTGTTGGTGTTGATGACATATGGACCAAGAAAGGGTGCAGACCCACTTGCCACCTGATAGGGGTAGTGCAGAGTGCACAAGGCTCGCAGTTGACCTTACAAGTGGGTAATGGAAATCTGAAGACAGGGTTGGTGCAGGCAGAACTTGCAGCGGACCTTTGAGATGGCTGATTCACCCTGTTAATTGACTGAGAAGAGTGGCACAGAGCCCAAGGCTCGTGGCAGTCTTCCAGACTTAGAGTGCATGGAAGCAAATTTCCACACTTGACAAAATGGAACTATCAGTTGCTCACTCACAACCCATGACCCTCGCCACAAATCGCAGCAAGCTCAGTGAGTTGTCTGAGCCTGATGCTCAGTCACAACCCATGCCCCTCGCCGCAGATTGCAGCAAGCCCAGCGGGTTGTCTGAGCCTTGCATACAGTCAGACACAGATTCTCAACAAGAGTTGGGCCAGGAGATTGTTGCAGACCCTGCTCTTCATAGTGGGCAATGTGGCTCCTCTGCTCTAGGGAATTGTGTGCCTTGGACTTGGGCTAAGAATGGTGATTTGGTGGCACCATCATCAGACAGGATTTGGGCAGATTTATTCAACACAGTGGATAGTTGGGAAAAGTACTCTCAAAATTGTGCATCCCAGACAGACTGTACGTTCCTTTTCTCTTCTTTTGCCCTTCCTTGTTGACTCACATTTGTGTCGCTAGTGAGGCCTTTATTACAGATATACTACATCCAGAAGGAGTGGACTCTGGTGTTCTCAAATAGTCAGTGGCACTTCCAATTCTTGGGCTTCCCAACATCCCCCAATATGGGGCATGCCCCACATAACCAGGAATTGCTGCCAAAGCCAACTAAGTGGCCTCTTTGCCCTCGTGGAACCTTGGAACCCATGACTACACTCTTCAGCCAAATATGCTCAATCCCTTGACCCCTTATCATCCTTATATCTATCGCCTCAAGTCTGATCTGCCTCCTTATGTCTCTGCAATGTGCTCAATGAATGATGGGATAAAAACCCCTCTGCCTTACTATAAAGAGCTATATTGGTGATTTTTCGCAGATTCCTTCACCATTGCAAGGGACTGGGAAATAATTGCTGAGGCATGGAAGGTGCCAGGAATTCCCCTCTCCCCACCAAGCCACATGGTCTAGAGAAGCAATACTCTGTGCAGCTCATTGAGGACTTCATTTGGGAAAATCTGGAACTCTCTCTTAATTTACTCATGAATTATGCCTACAATAACAGAGGATTTGCCAAATACATCATGCACATTTGCTTCGACCATCTTGCATGTACATACAAATTAGAACTGCTGAGCTTTGGTGTGGATGACCGAAGGGTTGGGGCTATATATCGCTTCCCCCTCAATCCTGATGTTGGATCCATGGTGGATGATATGATTCGATGAGGTGTACCAGTCTTTGGTGTTCAGGAGTGTCCATCCCAGGTTCATTGTGATATTATTCCCAATCACACTCCCAAATCTCCCAAGGTGTCAGCAGCTGTAGATGCAGAGTCTGCTGCTGCAATGAAGCAGTGGAAGGTGGATAGGCTCCAAGTTGAGGAGCATGTGGTGCATGTTGAAATTCCTCTGATCCATGTCTCTCACCCCGATCCATGGCATATAAGACCACATGAGGGATATCCTGGCAAATCCAGTAGTGATGATGAAGAACACTCCCTATCATACATTGCAAGCCATATGTTTGGTGCAATGATATGTGTGAAACACATGTGGCCATCTTGCACAACTTGCTTGGCCCTGGTCCATGGCCCTCTGCCCAGACACATGTGGTGCCAGGATTCCATTGGGTGTATGAGTATGGGGAAAGGATCAAAGTCTATGATAATGAGGAGGATGATCCAATGTTCAGCGCACCGAAACCTGCAGCAAGCAGTGGTGTGGATGATGATGACGGAATGGACATCTTTGGGGCAATCATGGGGAACCCTTTTGACACAGAATTTGATGACACTTATGACAGCCATGATGAAGATGATGATTATCAGAGAGAACCATCCCCCTTGGATCCTGGTCAAGAGAATGCTGTGAAGGCCCTCATATTGGCTGCAGAAAATGGGGATGATAGTGCATGGCAGAAAATCAAACTCATGCTGAGAGGGGCTCATGGGAAGAAAAGGGAAAAGTCACGTAATGGGAAACCCGCCAGAGTGACTTTGAGACTGCACTCATGAGGCTATGGAGGTCATCCATGAAAGAAGAGAGGCAATATGAGAATGATGCAAGCCGCCATACGAAGCAGGCTCGACATGCAAATGATTATGCAGAGGCAGATTGCAGCAGAAATGAGTTGGAAGCCATAGAAAAGTCGAAAGCAGAGGAGCTTAGATGGGAAGCAGAAGCACATGTATGTGAAGTTGAGCAGTGTGAACGTGAAGCCTCTCAACCTCGCCAGAGTGCTCTACTGTCTCATCTGTGCTCCACCACCACCTACACCCAAGCCCCATCATCCCCCTGCCACCTCTGGCTCCACTCAGCATGCCCCGCTGCCTCTACCACTGGCCTGCCTCACTACCTCCTCAACCCCTGCACCTGCCCCTGGACTTCCTGATGTCAAAGCTCCATGCCCTGTGGCCCTGTTCAGCATCCCCCCCTGCCCTGGACTCTTCATATTGTCATTCTGCTGCCTGTCCCCCTGAGCCTCGTCCTGTCCCCATGTCTTGAGAACCCCAAGAGCACCTTGGGGTATGCTTATTCCCCTGAGAGGCCACTGGGAGCCCCTAAGTGTCCAAGAATGGTGACATGATTCTCTTGCACCATTGTGGGACAATCAGAGCCAATGAGATCGGGACAGAGCCACCGAACAGGCTGGATTGTCAAGGGGGCTGTCTGAGTCCCTTTGACGTCCAGCTGGAAGGTGATCCTCTCTGTCTCCACAGAGACATATTTGGTCGAGGACACCACCATGTCAATGACACTCTCAGTCCCCACAATGACACTCCCGGTCAAGGACTCTGCCAAGATGATGACACTCCCGATCTCCATGAAGACAATCCCTGTTGCCAGGAGCTCATGGGCCGCGATCACTGCAAAGTTGAGGGTGTTCTCCTCACTCTTTGCCTCCCCCACCCAACTAGGGGCTGGAGTCTCATTTGACTCCCTTAGTGGCAGGACCATTGTCTAGTGCAATGAAGCCTGGTAACAATGTATCAAGGCCCCCACCTGAGTGCCTGAGAATGGCTCACTGGCCAGCATTGGATATTGAAGGGATTGATTGCACAGAGGAGCCTATGGATTGGGTGCAGAGATATTCTGAGCATGGGGTCCTTGCAGCTCACAGGCTGAGGCCGAATCAAAGGAAGGGGGTGCAATACCACATGTACCTCCTGTTCAAGGACATGGCTAAGCACAATTCCTGTCTCCAGATATTGGCAGGGTCTCTGGTCAACAACCAGGTGGAGTCTTTCCAGTACAAAAATGACCTGGTGAACTGCTTAGGAGTGATGGAAGTGCAGTACATGCAGGAGGCCTATGTCAATGCCCATTCTATGGCTGAGGTTAAGGAGCTTCTGGCTGTTGGTCCAATCCCTACTTGATACCCCTTGATGCCATCGATGAGATGCTGGATTACAGGCAGTTTCTGGCTCAGATAGATCCCGGCCCTGGTCCACAGCAAAGTCGCCCATGACTTCTGTTGAATTTGACACAGAATGGCTAAGCAGGCGACTCTATAGTGCGTGCCAGGGAAACCCAGCTTCTGTGACTGTTGGGATGCGACATATGGAGATGCAGTTGATCACACATAAACACCTGTCAAGGGTACCCCACTCAGTTTCAACTTGAATATCTGGCCAACCATTGGGGGCACAATGAACTCAGACATTTGCCAGATCGTGAGGTGGGCAATCACTGATATTGATTTGTTCTCAGCATCTTATCTCTCGATACCATGTCTGGAGTTTGACAGCACGTCGCGCTCAAACTCCAACCATACTACACCATCTCTACATAAATCTTGTGGTCTGGAGTTTGACAGTGCCTTGCACTCCCAACCCCGACCACACTACACTCAACTTCCTAGAATCTCTCTGTTGTGGTCTGGAGTTTGACAGTGCTTTGCACTCCCAACTCCCACTGCACCACACCAACTTTTTGACATATCTGTTGTGGTTGAGTTTGACAGTGCCTTGCACTCCCACTCTGGCTGCACTCACTTCAACTTTTCCATGCATCCATTGTGGTCTGGAGTTTGACAGTGCTTTGCGCTTCCAACTCCAACTACCCTAGTCTCAACTTTTCCACACATCCGTCATGGCCTAGAGTTTGACAGTACACTGCATTGTGCTCCCAACTCTGGCTGTGTTAATATCTGGTTTCCCATCCAGCCATCATGGTTTGGATTTTGACACTGCACCTATTGCACTCCCCTGCTGCTAAAATCCAAGTTCCATAACAACATACTCCTTCACATTCACTATGCCACCAAAAGCACCAAAAAATAAGAGAAATAAACAGGTGACAGTGCCAACTGCCAGCCCAGCCTTTTCTAAGGGTAAAATGGCAGAGTCTTCTATGGCCAGGCCTTCCACTAAGCCAGAGCAACGGGGTCATCTGATGCACCCATGAAAAGTGTAGTTGGTGATCTAGTTCAACAGTCAGCAGCTCCTCGCATGAAATGGAGTGTTGAAATACCACCACGACAGTCAGATGCACCATTGTCATCAGGGGCCCTCCACCCCCCAATCCAATCCATGGCAGATGTAAGTCCTGCTCACTCGCCTGTCGGCTCCCTTGCCAATTCCCCAGTCCACAATACTGTCAATTCTCCAGCCTTCTCTATGGGCAGTTCTCTGGCCCTCAGAATTCCTTGGGCTCTCCTCACAGTTCCCCAGCTTCCCCAGGCAATTCTCCATACCACTCTTCACTCCAGTTGCATTCGCCCCTTGCCTTTTATTTTGATGAACCAGATTTTGATTTCCACACTCCCACTCACACTCCCACTCAAGACCATAGGGGTGATACTCCCCTATTCCTTGATGATGGGGAAGGAAGTGAGGATGAGATTGACCATGGTCTTGAGAATGGTGGAGACATTGATAGTGGCAATGAGGTCCTGGCCAAATCTCTTGGAGGTGTTAAGGGTTGTACTTGAGGTGAAAGATACGATGATGTAATCGAGTCAAATACAAGGAAATTCCCTTAAGGCAATTGACGAAGGAGTTGCAAAGTGGGGATTATGTAAGTCACGAGAGACAAGTACCTACGAGGAAGACTGGCTTCTTGAGACTTAATAAGCGAGGGTTTAAGATGAGAGTTGCAAGCGATAACTGAGATCATGAAAGGGGAATTCAATCGGTTGACAATATATTCTCGATCTTCTAAAGAGCCAGTGTACATCAAGGAACTACTTATACTATTAGAGATCAAAAGGGTTTTATGGATAAAGGGGTGTTGAATAAAGGAAGGATGTATATAATAGGAATTGCTGAAAGAGGAAGGCACAATGGCAGCAAGGGTGAAGGTCACATGATGGCGCGATTGGCTTGGTTATTCGTATGTAAGCAAGGTTATGAGTATGACTCATAACAGCACCCCCCTTTGAGCATGAAGCACTCGAAGCGCATAACTCAAGTTTTACGAGGTGGGTGTTTTGGCAGTTTTGGCAGTTGCTGTGGTGGTTACTATAAAGGATGGGTTTGTCATGCTCGCTTCTGATTCCGTACCATCATCATCGACATGGCCGATGTAAGCAGGGTGGTTAAAAACCAATCCAACCACTGTCCACGTCGTTGAGGAGAGGACAAAAGAAGGGAGCCATGGGGACAATTCGGATATTCAGGTCCGGGGAAATGAAGGTCTTTCTGGTTAATAGAAAATCCCAATGAACAGTGGTTGCTCAAAGGAATAGATCAGTGTCACAAAATAAAAATGTCAAGGCCACACCCTGAAGTTGTCCTCTTGACTATTCAGTCTAAATGCAGCTGTACAAAGTCTTGACAAGTGGGAAATCTCCTCCAGACAGCGGCAATACTTCAGTGCCTCAGACTGTGATAGGGGGAAAAACCAAATATTTACATGCCCCCTCCCCTTTATATACATTCCAGACCACAATTCAAAATTCCGGAAGAGAAGCGGAGATAAGGGAAGCATAATGAAAAAGAAATGAAGCCAAAAGCTTCAAAACTGGTGGAGATATTCAAGAATCAAGTGAAAAAGAGACAAAAAACACTTTACAAGGCATTCCTCCCTTGAAACTGGATAGATTCCCTTAAGAAAAGGTGGAATAGGTCGCCCTGAGTGCTCTTTGCATCTGAATTAAGAGGGCCGGAACCAATTTGTCATTTGTGTTGGTGGAGCAAGGGGGGAGTCATGAGGAAGGGGTTGTCTTGTGAAAAATGGAGTTCGCGTCCGTTCGTTTTGCCCTTGGTACCGTTCGATGCGCATTTTTAACAGCTTTCAGGGCGTGGTACTCGCTAATGAATCCGATAAGAATTGGGTTCGAAAATTGAGAAATACTCCTTCAGAGTATAAATCATGGAGAGATATTGTTACAGGGACCGCATTTTTGATCCGTTCGTTTTGTGTTTGGTACCGTTCGATAGGTACGATTCGTATCTTTCTGGGCGTGGTCGTTCTGAGTCGATCCGATCAAAATTGACGGAGGAATTCGAAAACTACTCCTTGAGAGTAGCATAATCCCTTTTTTGAATCATGTGACGGGTCCATGGGTCCAGAATGAAGGCCAGGCACAGTCCATGTCATTACATAATCACAATTCTTCGCCCTTAAGGCAAAGGAACAACATGGAATGGTGGGTTTCGGACATGTAGAATTTGGATTGTTTCTCCAGTGAATGAACAATGTGAAAATTAAGGATCAGATGGACGATCAATTTGTTCGTTTGGTTGGAAAATCGGCCTCGGATAGGGTTTCTATGGTGTAGGGATTTATCCCTCCAACACCGATGAAGCCATTCTTTCTTTGATCAAGACAAAGGCAGCAATGGAGATTCTCCAGCCATGTCTGTTACTAAGAATATATCATCAGCTGTAACTTGCTGAAAAAAAGCTTACATCCTGTCAGTAAGGTTACAATCCCTGTAGTGATATATCACCTCATTAGGTAATTCCTAAAATCCCATAATGGGATATTATTATATTTATTGAATCCATAATTACATAATTATAATGTATATACTGAATATTGGATGGATATATCCACCAAATCTGCTCCCCACAGGTAGGGATTACACTGAAAAGATGACAGATCACATACCAGCTAAAAGTTCTTGCAAGATACAAGAACTTTGCATGCATATACTGCAGGGGCCTTCATTTCGCAGGCATTCCAGGGTTTGATTTTGTAGCACTTGCCCAGGTGGCTGTGCACATCTGTATTTCGGGTGGGGCCTCGTCTGTATTCACGTAGGGTATCATCCGTGTTCTCATTGGATGGGTTGCTGTGTAGGGAGGCACCCTAGAATAATAACCAAACAATGTGTTAGTAAAAAACAAAAAGGAAGCAGCACCAAAAGAGCAGCAGAGGCTGCTCTTTTGGTGCTGCTGTGTACATGATGATGAATACTCACCTGATAGTACCACACACCCGCTGCAGCAGGCATGTGGTACTACATTCCCTCCATCATTGTGTAGTGCACAGGTTGCTTGGGGATCAGGGTCTGATGCGGCTGTGCACATCCATACTTCGTGCGGGGCTTCATCGTGTTCCGGTCAGGTGGGTTTTCGTAAAGGGAGGGTGTCTAATAATGAATAGTAGATTAGTATTAGAAGATGGAGGGACTGCGCCAAAAGAGCTGCTCTTGCTGCTCTTTTGGCGCCATTGTACCTATACTTACAGGAGACTCACCTTAGAGTACCACACACCCACTTTGGTGGGTGTGTGGTACCGTGCTTTGCCTCCCATTGCATAAGTTGCAGGGACTTGGGGGCTTTGTTCTTGGGTTCAGTATTGACCCAGGAGTGTTGGTATCGGGTTGCAGGTGGCTGCGCAGGTCTGTGGTTCATCTTGGACCTTGGTGGTGTTCTCGTTGTGGGGTTTCATGCATCGAGAGGATACCTAGAATGATGAGAAATATGTTAGTTTAGAAAGAAATAGAAGTAGTGCCCACTGTTGCTCTTTGGGTGCCATTGTACATGACAAAGGAAAACTCACCAAGGATTACCACACCTGCCGCAGCGGGTGTGTGGTACAAAATTTCGTTGACAGTCGTGTTTGGGGGCTGGGCACTCCAGGCTTGGGTGGCTGCACATCGAGTTTTGCATTGGCGGCTGATCCATGTCCTCATTGGGTGGGTTTTCACACAGGAAAGGGACCTTCAACAATGATAAATAATACATTAGTCAAAAAAAAGAAAACATAGGGTGCCAAAAGAGCAGCTTTTGCTGCTCTTTTGGCACCAGTGAGATCAGGTGTATGTGATACTACCATACCCACCAAAGCAGGTGTGGTGCTGTACCTGATTCATCGTCGTAGTCACATGGGTTGGGGGCTGTGCATATACGCGGGGTCTTGCATGGACTATGGCCCACATTGATTTTTGGGTGGCCATCATGTTGTGTATCGTAATAACTTTAAACCTAGAAAGGAAATAATATTGTTAGTTAAAATGTTAAAGGAGTGCAAAAAGGGCAGCAAAAGCTGCCCTTTTTTCATGGCTGTATATAGTATGAGAGAACTCACCTATATGACCACACACCCGCTGTGGTGGGTGTGTGGTCCTGTTCTAGTTCCATGGGGTGTTGTGGGTCAAGTCCTATATATGATCAAGTTAGCTTAGGTAATCATCAAAACAAACCACTCAATGCCAGGACTTTCCAGGCTCGAAAGAGCACCTGATTAGGAGTGGTACCAATGTCACATAGATAGATAATAAGTACCTAGAGAGAAAATAAATACTAAATAATCTATATTTGTCCAGTACAAGTGTGGAAATGTGTGATAGTCAGTTGGATTGCACTAAGGCACCATGTGCAAAGCACAGTTGGGTGACTTCCATACATTATAATTGGCCCAAATTTTAGTATGTTGGTGGCATGTATGTATATTTCACAGGTGATGAAACAAATTGGACGATCAGGCCAATTTTCAATTTCTCATGCCTTCAATTTCCTATTCAGGAAATTGAAGGTGCAAGAAATTGAAAATTGGCCTGATCATCCAATTTGTTTCATTGCCCATGAAATATACATACATGCTGCCAACATACTAAGATTTGGGCCAATTATAATGTATGGAAGTCACCCAACTGTGCTTTGCACATGGTGCCTTAGTGTAATCCAACTGACTATCACACATTTCCACACTTGTACTGGACAAATATAGATTATTTAGTATTTATTTTCTCTCTAGGTACTTATTATCTATCTATGTGATGTTGGTACTGCCCCTAATCAGGCGCTCTTTCGAGCCTGGAAAGTCCCGGCATTGAGTAGCATCTCAACATCGAGGTGCCCAAAGCAAGCACAACATGGTGCCACACCCCCGCTGAGGTGGGTGTGTGGCACTATTAGGTGAGCCTCTTTTCCGGGGTGTGGCATGATGCCAAAAGAGCAGCACTAGCTGCTCTTTTGGCATTGCTTCAATTCCTTTTTTTTACTAATATACTTGTTATTCTAGCTGCTCTTTCCCTCTATGAAACCCCACCCAAAGAATGCCCAGACAAGCCCTACAGCAAAATATGGGAGCATGCACAGCCACAAGATCAGTCAAGTATCCACAATGGATACAACAACGGTGCCACACACCCACCAAAGCGGGTGTGTGGCACTGTTAGGTGAGTTTATTTCATTACACGGTGTATCATGATGCCAAAAGAGCAGCACCAGCTGCTCTTTTGGCATTGCTTGTATTATATTTTCTTACTAACATATTCACTATTCTAGGTTCTTCCTCTCTCCCTTGAAAGCCATGCCCAATCAATCAGAGACGCGGCCTGTGGCAAAATACAGAGCGCGCAGCCACTCAGATCCCAACCCCCAAGCCCCGAGAACTTAATATGAATACAATGACAAATCAGATACAGCACCACACACCTGCTTCAGTGGGTGTGTGGTGACATCAGGTACATCTAATCCCACCTGTGCCAAAGGAGCAGCAGAAGCTGCTCTTTTGGCACCCCTCTATTTTCTTTTTTTACTAATGTATTATTTACCATTGTTCTAGATCCCTTCCCTAAGCAAAAACCTGCCCAATGAGGACACAGACCAGCCCCCAACACAATATTCAATGCGCAGCTGCCCAAGCCCGGAGTGCCTGGCTCCTGAACACAACGATCGACCTAATCTCATACCACACACCCGCTGTGGGTGTGGTACTAGTTGTAAGTTTCTCTGACAACAGGGCCCAAAGAGCAGCAGTAGCTGCTCTTTGGGCACTACTTCTATTTTTTTTTAAACTAATGTATTCTTCCTAGGTGTCTTCTCAATACACAAAACCCCCCCGACAAGAACAGAGTCAAGGTCCAAGACAAAACACAGACCGGCGCAGCCACCTGCAACTCGATATGAACACCCCTGTCATGCACAGCTGAAGACTGTGCCTAATGGCCCAGCCCCTGAACACCAAGACCACCCAACCTCAAGATATCTGCCACCTATATGACAATGCAATAGATATGGTGCCACACCTGCTCTGGCGGGTGTGGGTAATATGAGGTGAGCCATTTGATTATGGGGAGTACGATGACGCCAAAAGAGCAGCACCAGCTGCTCTTTTGGTGTTGCCTTTGGTTTTGTTTTCCCCACTAACATATTACTATTCTAGGTGCCTCCACTGCAAGATGCCCCCCAAATACACCAGCCTTGAACCTGCGAGGCCACCCAGACCCCATGTCAGAGCTCAGCCCCCTGACCCATGAAACAAATCCAGGACCACACCCACTGCGGTGGGTGTGGTGTTTTGCGTGAGTTCTCATGATAGCATATATGGTGCCAAAGAGCAGCAGCAGCAGCTCCTTGGCCCTGCTTTCATTTTTTCATTTGTTTTGCTTTACTAACGTATTATCTCCTCTCCCTGCACAAAGCCCTGTACGATGAGAATACAGCCAAGGCGCAATACAAAATCTGGACATGCGCAGCCACCAATGATGCAATCTGAGAGTCCAACCCCTGACACCTCCGGCATACATGAACACCATGGATAAAATATGGCATCACACACCCACTGCAGTGGGTGTGGTAATACCTGGTCAGTTTCTCACTGCACCATCTACAGCAGCACCCAAAGAGCAGCAGTAGCTGCTCTTTGGGTGCTGCTTCTGTTTTTTTTTAAACTAATGTATTATTCATTATTCTAGGTGTCCTCTTGATATGAAACCCCACCTGGCAAGAACACAGCCAAAGTCCAAGACAAAGCACAGATGTGTGCAGCCACCCACATCCACATCCCCATCAAAACCTGTGCAAACACCACCTGACAACCCCAAAGCCCTAATGCCCAGCCGGTGCACAACAAAGGAGGAAGCCATGGTGCCACACACCCACTGTGGTGGGTGTGTGGTAATATCTTGTAAGTTTCTCATTATAAGATGTACAACCATGCCAGGAGAGCAGCAACTGCTGCTCTTCTGGCACTGCTTCTGTTTTTTTATTAACTAATGTATTATTCATCATTGTCCCTGCGCTATGACCTAGGCCTAAGACAAAATCTGGACACGCGCAGCCACCAATGACTCCAGCCCCTGATCATCTGCAATCTATGTGATGGGGGCAAAAGGGGCAAAGCATAGTAGACTACTGTATATAATAATAGTAATAATCATAATAAGTAAATAATCTGATGAGTGTCAGAGACAAGTATGAGTACATGATTTCCAAATTAGGAAATCCTGATGTCTGAGGCTGAATGGGCAACCACGGCAGCCTGTTTCGGGTTCAATTTTAGCAACTGCCCAGTGATGCAGTGGTCTGGAGGCATTTTTGTTATTATATAATCCAGGCTTTGGCCGGTCCTAGTGACATTGCCCAATGTGGCAGCCAAGACCACTATAGATAGACCTTAAAAGTAGCCTGGATATAGGAGCTGTGATAGCTTAGTTGGTAACTCACTCAGTGCTATGTTATCTTGAGGTCCAGTGTTCAATTTTCAGTGTGTGCTGTTCTTTTGAATACTTGCAACTCAGCATTTAGCAGAGCTGCCTGTGAGTTACAGGCAGTGATATATTATCAACTTACTGCTATGATGTGAGAATTTCTTTGGCAACTTGCCATGGATGATATATCCTTAGTAACTGACTCTAGTGACACAGCTGTGTCAGCTTAGTGAGGCTTAGTGATGGTGGCTGTGGAGGCTGACTGATGGGCTGTGGAGCCAGGCACTCTAGGAGGATCTGGAAGGTTATGGAAGCTGGCAGAAGGCTCTGGAAGGCTGGAGGCTGTGTGCAGGAAATAGTATTTATAGCCCTTCACAGTTGGGGGATCACCAGTTTTGATCTCTCAGGATTCCCACTGCGATAGGTGCGAGACTTGTGTGTCCCTTGTTGTGTGGTGTATACTCAGGATTCCCACTGTGATAGTGTGTGGTTAATTAATCTCTTTCCTCTTTCTGTTTGTGGCTTCGACAGCAGTGTCGCCCTGACAGGGCATGGGTCTTGATTGGGTGTTGGTCGGAGTTCAGATGAAAATCTAGGATCATAAATAATATGTTAGTAAAAAGGGGAGGGGAAAGAAAGCCACGCAAAAGGAGCAGTGTATGCTGCTCCTTTGCATGATTGTACTTAGCTTAAAATTACCACACCTGCTGAAGTGGGTGTAGTTCATCTGTCGTTGTTGGCAGGTTTTGTTTGGCATTTGTTGGTTTGGCAGGTCGCGTCTGTGGCTTTCATTTCATTTGGTGGGTACATCATTATTTCAGGGGGAGGGAGTGGGGCAGGGGGCTTTGTTTGGCAGGTCTTCATTTTGCTGTTAGTTGATAACCTATAATAGATGTATTAGTTCAGTAAATTAAAACCAGCACAAAAAGAGCAGCATTTGCTCTTTTTGCACTGATGGGGGTGCACTTGCCTTATATTGAACCACACACCTGCCACAGTGGGTGTGTGGTTCATGTGGCCACTTGGGTGCATGGCCACCTCTCATGCTTTCTGTTGGTGTCATTGTGTTGGGCATTGTCTCATTGGGTATGGTGTTGCTGGGCATGTGCTGTCATGGGTTTGGCGTGGTGGGGTTTGGCGTGGTGGGGTTTGGTGTGGTGGGGTTGCGTGGTGGGTTGGCGTGGTGGGGTTTGGCGTGGTGGGTTTGGCGTGGTGGGGTTTGGCGTGGTGGGTTTGGCATGGTGGGGTTTGGCGTGGTGGGGTTTGGCATGGTGGGTTTGGCGTGGTGGGTTTGGCATGGTGGGGTTGGCTGGGTGTCATTTGGCTGGGTTTTGTTAGTTGGGTTTTGTTTGGCACGGTTTTGTTTGGTGTGGTTTTGTTGGGTGTGCCTTCATTTGGCGCATTTGGGGTTCGCATGTTGTCGCTGGGGTCCTGACTGATTGGGCCTCATGGTTGGGGGGTTCTCATTTGATGCCATACTATGACCTAGAATAAAAGTTGGTCAGTAAAGAATTCAAAGTAGTGCAAAAAGAGCAGCTTTTGCTGCTCTTTTTGTGCATTGTATCTACTAGCATAAAAATAAATAAAACTCACCTTTTGACCACACAACCCGCAGCAGTGGGTGTGTGGTTGTTGGTGTCTGCCTTTCTAGGTGGTTGCCTCTTTGGTTCGGTGGGTGTATGTGGTCAAGGGAGAGCACAACTCAACACCGGCAATTGCCGGAATTCAAAAGGCACCCAAGTGCTGGCACAGCAAGCAGGATATGGATGAATAATAAGGAGACAAATGAGCGATAGATGTTAGATAATAAATATTCTGTGCCAAAAATGATAGAGAACAATAATAATAAGGCAGACTTCCATGAGGCACTATATGCCCACATTGCAAAGCAGATTGGATCATTTCTGTGGGCCAGAATTGATCCAACCTGCTTTGCAATGTGGGCATATAGTGCCTCATAGAAGTCTGCCTTATTATTATTGTTCTCTATCATTTTTGGCACAGAATATTTATTATCTAACATCTATCACTCATTTGTCTCCTTATTATTCATCCATATCCTGCTTGCTGTGCCAGCACTTGGGCACCTTTTGAATTCCGGCAATTGCCGGTGTTGAGTTGTGCTCTCCCTTGACCACATACACCCACCGAACCGAAGAGGCAACCACCTAGAAAGGCAGACACCAACGACCACACACCTGCCACTGTGGGTTGTGTGGTCAAAAGGTGAGTTTTATTTTTATTTTTATGCTAGTAGATACAATGGTGCAAAAAGAGCAGCAAAAGCCACTCTTTTTGCACAGGTTTTAAATTTTTTACTAATACTTTGATTTACTATTCTAGGTCAAGCTGTCCCACCCATGAATGACAACCATGTGAATGGAAACACACGAATGAGTGAACAAGCAAGCGAACGAATGAACAACAACAACACCCACAGGAAGCCAAGATGAAGAGCATGAAACAGAGAGCCACACACCTGCTGAGGTGGGTGTGTGGCCATATAAGGTATGTATTATGTTTTACTGGTTTCAGATGTGCAAAAAGAGCAGCAGCTGCTGCTCTTTTGTGCGACCTTTGATTTCAACTAACATATCCTATTCTAGGTCAATGTATCCCACCCAATGCATGAAATCACGCATCCACAAACCTAAACCCGTGGGCCTGCCAAGATCCCATGAAACCCCGCACCCCATTATGCATGAATGCAGCAATGAATGAAGGACAATGCACACCTGAAGCCACAGGGGAAATGAGGGAGCCACACACCTGCGCAGCGGGTGTGTGGCCACATAAAGTATGTATTTTTCCAGTAGCTACAAATGCGCAAAAAGAGCAGCAGTTGCTGCTCTTTTTGCATGAGTTTTTAAACGAACTTATCTTTTATTTTAGGCCAAGATGCCCCACCCCAATGTGTGAACCACACAACCATGAGCCCAAACCCTGCATACAAACACATACCGCCATGAGAATGAAAATGGGTGAAGGACTGAGGACATGCACACGAAGCCACAGAGGAAATAAAGAGCCACACACCTGCTACTGTGGGGTGGTAATCTTTAAAGTAAGTATACTATTTACATGTCCGACCATGCAAAAGGAGCAGCATAGCTGCTCCTTTTGCATTGGTTTTCTTTTATTTTTATTTTTACTAAGGTAGCACTTTATTTAATGTAGGTGCCCACTACCTGCACCATCCCCAAAACACGTGACCCTGAACGAAGCAACCCATGACCCCACTGACTGAATACCTGCAAGAATGGGTGTGTGGCCCCCAGATGAAATGTGCAGATAAAACAAAGTGTGGCCACCAGGTGGGGTGTGGCCCTGCTTGGTGCAACCCCCCCCCCTTGTGGGTGGGGGGATAATATGTATATAATATAATATTAATAATTATTGATGAGAATAAACAATACAGTAATAAGTAAATATTGTAGCTGCCAATAAGCCCGTATGGCCTGTTGACCCACTTGGGGGCATTCCCAGGCTTGCTGGGACCTATCCTGATACCCCCAGCCAAATATGAGTTTGATATCAAAATGCCTATGGGCATTTTATGGATAAAGGGGGTTGGTTGAATAAAGGAAGGATGTATATAAATAGGAATTGCTGAAAGAAGAAGGCACAATGGTGGCAAGGGTGAAGTCATGTGAATGGCGCAATTGCTTGTTATTTGTACATAAGTGAGGTTACGAGTAGCAACTCGTAACA
>MU128913.1:92819-120556 GCA_014904985.1 Hydnum rufescens UP504
CAGGACTTTACGATTGCCTAAGTCACCCTCTTGAAATTATTTGATATCAAAGGATTTGATGGCCTCTTTAGGGGCTTTTTGATTTGGATGGCCAAGTTTTGACATACCTATTAAGGCCCCTAGTCAACCCGGAGGCCCCTTTACTGAGCAACAAATTGCTGAGATTAGGGAGATAGTTGATGCTATGAATCAACAGCTAGAGCAAAAGGCCAAGGAATGGGAGCGACCTCTGGAGTCAGTGATGCAGATTGGCAACCTTGGCATCAATACCAGAGAACAACAAAGTGGAGGGAATCCGTGGAATGCATTTCATCACTCATATGAGAAGGATTCTGACCCAGATCAGCCTCATCATGAGTATGTGGAGAAGGTTATACAGCCTGCATACCATTTGCTCATTCTTGAACATGGTGGTGAAGACTCTGCTGAGTGGAAGAAGAAGGCCAAAGAACTTGTGGAACAACACAATGCTTCAAAGGCTGCCCAGGCCACTGCGATCACACTATCTCCTGCCACTATGGTAAAGTCATCAAGCAAACAACAAAACGTTGGACTGATGATTTGAAATGGATGGCTACTATGAACATCCATGGGTTCTGTGCATTGTTTAGCAGCATTCCTGATGAGGCAGCATCCAAACACAATGCTGTGTTTGCTGGGACACCGGTGATGAAAGCATGGCTGGCATGAATCATTTCCCAAGGACAGCATGTTGCTGAAGATGATTCATTCTCACATCCTAGTCTATCAGGGGGAGCAGCGGCTGCAAAGGGATGTGAGGCAGAAGGTCCCAAAACTATGCACATGATGCGGAAGGAGATTTCAGAAGAGCTCCAAAATCTTCTGAAGCCATTTGTTGGCCATGTCCCTAGGGTGCCATGGGCAACTCTACCCAGATTCCTTGCCAACAATCATCTGAAGATGGAGAATTGGGTCACAGAGTTGGACTTTCTGAATCTAATGTCACTTGATGTATCAGTGGTCTGAACGGATAGTTGGAAGAAACTGTGGCGGCATTTTTTGAACGAAGGATGATTCGCAGTGGTTCAAATTCTACAGTTGGTGGATGACACGAGATTGCCAGATGACACTGCTATTGTTGTGGATCGATATAATGCAATACTTGTTACTGCTGGGCAAGCATATGAATCTGAGGGCTCGGGTGGACCAGAAAGTCATAATGGTGTGAATGGGGTGGGTTCTTCAGCCACTGAAAATGCTCCCCCCCAGAACCCAACAACCCACAGTCAAATTCAGTTGCCACGGGCTCATCTAGATCCCAAAAGCGAAGGTCTGATACGAGTGGGGACCAGTCCAGAAGAAGAAATGGGTTCATGGTGGCAGGAAGAAGGGTGCTAGGGACGTGATATCCAGCGAGTTCATAGTGGAGTCAGATGAAGAGCCTGAAGAGCAGGGGGCATCTACGTTTGATGCATCACTTGGTGGTATTTCTGGCAGTGCCTCAGGACCCGACCCATTCGCTGTGCCAGTTAACTGGGAAAATGGGCTGAACACTGGAGTGTACAACCCTGTGGTGCCAAATGATGTCCCTCCTAGCGACTTTGATGCATTGCTTGCACAATATCCTGATTTGGGCCTTGGATTGAATGTGTTTGCTGGATCCTCCTTATTTTGAGCTCTTTTGTCATCCTGTTGGATTCATGTCCTTGTCAATCTTGTAGTTTCTTGTCTCTTGAATAGATAATAGATGTACATTGATTAATTTAACTTGGAAGCTCATTGATACATTGATCTATGTAGTCTAAGTCCCCATGTTGATATTATTTGAGATCAAAAGACCATGTCTGTCGCCTGAGGTCATGGCATTGAAATTATTTGAGATCAAAGGATTTTGATGCCTCATAGGCAATTAATTTGATGCGGTTTGACATGTCTTTTGAGATCAGTCCAAGTGGCTGACCGAGGTGTTTAGTTCTGTTTTGTCCTGTGGCCTTGGCTGCAATTTTTCCTGTGTCCATAGTGAATAAGGGGTTTGGTCCAAGGATTCCTATGAGATTTACTTGTGCTTGATGATGATTTTGCGATTGTTGTGGATATGGCTCTTCATCAAGGTCTTTGGTCATCATAAGATCATAGTAGTCCTCCAATTCAGCTTCATCATCAGAGTCATAGTCAGAGGCTTCCATCATGGGAAAACACGGTTTTAGAGTAGCATGATTGACTGTGAGTGGCTCTCAATGTTTAGGATTATATTCACATTTGAGCTTTAGTCCAGCTGCAAGTATTTTGGCAGGTCCATGGGCTGTTCCAAGGAAGTCTCCAAGAGTTATTTTGACTGTTTGGTTTAGCACCTTCTTTGCTATCTCCTTGTCTTCACAGGCATCCTGAAAGTCTGTGGTAAAACAATATGTTGGAGGATTCTTGGGAATTCATTTTTCTGGTCGAGCTATTTTGATGTCTATCATTTCTTCTTGGGTATTGGTTTGAGAAGGATGAGGTCTTTGATGAGCAGGTTTCTCTGCAGCAGGTTCATTCAGAACTGAGGAGGGCAGTATTCCAGGTGGATAACTTGGTCGCGGAGGATTTTCTGGAGCTGGTTGTACTGGTTCTGGGTTCATTGGTAATGAGTCTGGCTGGTTAACAGGAGGTTTGTCTTGTGTTGGGCTGTGCAGAGGCACATCAACATACATTCAATTTTTAGGACTTTGATTGGTTCTATCTCCCATTGGGTTATGATGATAATCGGTTTGTTCATTTTGACAGCTGGTGCAGATATAAAGGGGCCTGCTGCTATCGCATATGAGTGTGTTGTGAAGGGAGAGTGTCCATTTTTGTTGAAAATACTGATTGCTCCAGTGGTTCATTGATGAGAAGATTCCTCTCTGATCCGTTTGATGTCATCCACAATGGCTTGTTTGATTCCTCCCTTTCCTGCTATTCCTTGTGGCAATTGGGTGTCATCCATCTTCACAAGTCTTCCTTCGATAGAGTAATTGATGATGCCTTGTCGAACCATAGCCTGAGCATCTGGGCAGTTCTTCATTCCAATGTTATGTGCTCCAGTCTTGTCACAGAACCAACAGAGAGTTGCACCAGCAGACATGTTGGGACCTTGGGTACGATTATATCTGAGTGGCTGATTGTTTGGATAGGTAGCTGGACTTCCTTGTATCCATGTTTCTGGATGGGTGGGCTGCATATAAGGACTAGGAGCTTGCCCATTCTGCTGTGACTGTGCCATGTAGATTTTCATTTCGTTGAAGGATTGTGTGAGGTCACTGATTTGTTCTGTCACATTGCGAAGTGATGGGATGACTATAGGCTTCAATTTGGTGGAGACCTTTTTAATGGAGGAAGGTGATATGGCCACTGGTTCTTCTTCACTTTCGCTATCAGAGCTGCTGTCTTCCTCTGCACTTTCTGAGGCTTCTGATTCGTCTGAGGAGTCACTATATCTGCTGCGCAATTTGTAATAACTGATCCTAGGTTTAGACTTCTTGGCCTTTGTTGTTCGTGGTCTATCCTTGTTGAGATGTCTGAAGTTGTAATAGAGATCCTCTTTGAGTATGGTCTTCATAGTGTCATAGGCTGTTGTGCAGTCCAAAGGTTTTGTGTCATCGAATCCCTGGACATAGTGAAACAATGGGAGTACAATCTTCTGGAGATGTTGTGGAATCCCTTGCCAGAAAAGGTCATCTCGGTCTTGTTTGGCTAGGACTTTCTTTTCATCAAGATACTGCACTTGAGTGATAAATTCGTGATAGTATTCGTCCAGGTCTGCCTCATTGACAATTGTTCTCTTCTGTTGGCAGAAGTCTGCTAGTCGTTCTTGAGTGTATCATTGTTGCCTGTCTGTCTGCCCATAAAGTTTCCTGAGACGAGTAGCCAGGGCTTCAAAGGTTGTTGGGTTCTTAACTTCTGGGAGATTCTTGAGAAGTTCAGCTTCTTTGTTGCTGCAAAATCATATAATGTGCTTGCACTTCTTGTGGTCATCATAGAGGGCATCATCACAGCAAGCTTCATAGTCAAGGAGGAAGTTGTTGAGACATTTTCCCTTAAAATGCAGAGCATCTCTACCAGTAGGCCAAGGCATAGCTCATGGATTTGCTACTCTGGCCATTGTTTCTGGGTCTGTGGATGTTGTCATGTTGTTGGTGTGGAATGTCTTTGGAGAGGTGAAAGGTTTATCGAAGTGAGAGTTACCCCTGTAAGGACCACCAGTTATAGAAGAAGGGTTGGGAGCTCTGATGACTGTCAAATCAAAATCTGGTTCAGCCAGTGTGTAGATGGGAGACTGTATTTCTGTTGTTATTCATTGGGCTGGTTCGCTTCAATGGTTGATCACACTCTGCAAGATGTGTATGGTGTTCAGTGGAGAATAGGAAGGAATATGGACTAGCTGTAGTCAATGATATATTGTTTGGGATGCTTATAGAAAGGCTTATATGTCTGTGATGCTTGTAGGAAGGCTTATACGTCGTGTGGGATGCTTATGGAAAGGCTTATACGTCTGGGATGCTTGTGGAAAGGCTTATATGTCGTTCATGTTGTGTTGGTCTGTTTACTGATATTTGTGTATACTTGTTTATGTTCTCCTGGTCAAAATGCGGATATCTGTGGGTTATAGACTGGTCAGTGCTTGGTTAGTCTGGTTAGTATGTTTCTTTCTTCTTTCTTCAAAACCTGATACTGTCAGAGTTTGTCTGTTTCCCAGTTAATTCCAGATTTGTTTCCGGATTTGTTCCGGTTTGTTTCCAGTTTTGGTTCTGGCCTGTTTCTGATTTGTCCCTGTCTCCGTTTCATTTCCCCTTCATTTCCTCGTTTCCTTTACTTCCAGTTCCCACACACTTACCCCTAGCCCTGTCCCTGTCCCCTCCACTTTCCCATCCCCTGCCCACTCCCCCTCTTGTGCCTGCCCCCCTGTAACCACCTCTCATTAAGTGATCAATCCCTCATAGTATAGGAACTATGTATAAGTAGTCCAGGGCGAAATCCAGAGATTCAGCTTTGGTCTCTCAGGACTCTCAGGATTTCTGCTTCTACTCCGGACTACAGGTTAGCCTCACTGTACCTATTCCCTTAATGTTAATCTCAGGATTTCTGCTTCTACTCCAGACTACAGTCTGAGTACTTTCCAGTTGACTCTGTGAGCTTAAGGACTGCTGTGCTCGTTTCCACCTAGTCCCTTCCAGGCTGCTGGACTGCCTCTCCATCTCATCCTCATTATCTCATTCTTGCCCAGATTCTCCCGGACTTAGCCAGACTTACCACCTTGGTCAGTCATCTAAGCCTACCTAGTTAGGTACCACTTCCGGGGCAGATAATGGTACCTAAGTAGGTCCCATCACTATTCCGGCTGAAATGGCCATTTTTATGATTTCACCTCCTGGCCCAGAATTGGCCAAAATGGCCGAAAATTGGCCGAAAATTGGCCGAAACTGGGACTTAGAGAATCTCAGACTTGCAGCAGGCCATACGGGCTTATCGGGGATAATGTGTTCCATTTATATTTATTTATTTATTATCACTATATTCTACATACCTGGGTCAGTGGGGTCTCTGGTTTCATTCAGCACTCCCATGTTGCATTATTGACTTGTTTATTTATTTATTTAAAAATTCTATTAACAAAAAAAAATACCACATACCCATAGGTGGGTGTGTGGTACTGTCCATAGAAATACTACTTAGTAGCACCACACACCTGCCCTAGCAGGTGTGTGGTACCTGTCTACAGAAATAAATAAAAAAAAACAAAGAAAAAAACTACTTAGTAGCACACACCCGCTAGGGCAGGTGTGTGGTACTGGGAGCATGGCTTGGCGATCCACCATTGGGCAGGTCATCTCATTCATGGGTTTTGTTTGGGGCATGGGTTGCTGTTCTCATGTATTTGTTTGGCGACATCGCGGGTCTTGATTGAGGGTTCAAAAGAATACCTATGATAATAAGTATTAAGTTGGTTAAAGAAAAAAAACCATGCAAAAGGAGCAGCACATGCTGCTCCTTTTGCGCAGTCACACTTATATACAGGGAATACTAACCTTGAAATTGAAAATTATCACACCTGCTGAAGCGGGTGTGTAGTATTCATTTTTTTTTGGCATCACAGTCCCGTAGTTTGGACTTGGGTTGGGGTACAGGGGTTGGTCATTGTTCAGCTTTCAATTCAGATCCTAGAAAAGCAGAAGTTGGTAAAAAAAAATTTGAAGTGACACAAAAGGAGCAGCTTGAGCTGCTCCTTTTGCGTCGCAATACATATATAAATGTAAAAAAAATACCTTGTAGTACCACACCCACTTCGGCGGGCATGGTACTCATTCGTACTGCGGTCACATGCCTTCCTCTATCGGGTTTTCGTACGGGGCTCAGGTGGGTTTGGGGGTTGTCAGGCGCGGACTCATTAACCTAGAAACTATAATAAAAAATGAATAATATGTTAGTAAAAAAGAAAGAAAAAGCTACATGAAAGGAGCAGCATATGCTGCTCCTTTCGCACAACAAAAACTTATCTTAAGATTACCACACACCTGCCGAAGCAGGTGTGTGGTTTGTGGGGGTTCCGTGGTCCTGTGTTGTGCATCCTTGTTCCTGGGTTTTGTTTGGCACTTGTTCTTTTGGTGGGGTGTGTTTGTGGCTTTCATTTCGTGGGGCATTGTCATTTGCAGGGGAGGGGTTCATTCGGCAGGTCTTCATCTTGCTGTATGTACTTCAGGCGATAACCTAGAATAATAAATAATGTGTTAGTTTTAAATTAAAACCAGCACAAAAAGAGCAGCATTCGCTGCTCTTTTTGTGCCGTTAGATCTTACTTACCTTATGTAGAACCACACCCACTGAGGTGGGTGTGGTTCTGTGGGGCATGATGTTGGCAGTGTCGCTGAGCCGCTTGATCAGCCCGTCCCCATCACTTGCATCCTTGTCGTATTGCGTTGGCGTTTGGCGTGGTTTTGCTCAGCAGGGTTTCGTTCGGTGGGGTTCATTTGGTGGGGTTTCGTTCAGTACCTGGGACCAGGCCATGACCTGGAATAATAAAAGTATGTTAGTAGAAGAATTGAAAGCAGCACAAAAAGAGCAGCTTTTGCTGCTCTTTTTGTGCTGTTGAGTATATAACTTACATAGAACCAGACACCTGCCATGGCGGGTGTCTGGTTTGGGTCAGTTCTTTGCTCGGCGAGTTCGGTGGGGTGTTGATTGGGTTTCCACTTGGCACGGTTTCGGTTGGGGCTTGTATGGGTATTGGTGCGGATTGTGACCTAGAATATTAAAGTATTGGTTAGTTAGAGATTTGAAGCAACGCAAAAGCAGCAGCTATCGCTGCTCCTTTTGTGCACCTGTATCTATTAGGGGGGGGGAACTCACGTTAAACAGTGCCATGCACCCACCACAGTGGGTGTGTGGTTCCTGGGGCATTGGGCAATCCATTGTTGGGTTCTTGTTTGGCGTGCCGTTGTTTGCTTCGGTTTGGCTCTTGCTGCTTGGGCCCTTGTTGTTTCGTGCCGCTTTCGTCACACCTTGGCCCAGGCCTCAATCTATAATAATAAAGGATATGTTAGTATAAAAATTCAAAGGAGCGCAAAAAGAGCAGCTGTCACTGCTCTTTTTGCGCTGTTGTATCTACTAGTAAAGAAACTTACCTTATGACCACACACCCACAGCAGCGGGTGTGTGGTCATGTGGCCTTTCTGGGGTGTAGTTGCAGCAGGGTGGTAACAACTCAACACCGGCAATTGCCAGTATTCAAGAAGCACCCAGGTGCTGGCGCTACAAGCACAATATACACTAATAGAGAGCATATAAATGTGTAATAGATACTATGTAATAAATATTTGTCCAAAAAAATGCAAAAACGACAATGATAATAACCCAGAGCTCAATAAGGCATGATGATAATAACTCAGAGCTCAATAAGGCATGATGTGGCTACACATCAGAATTGGCCCAAAATTAAATATAGTGATGGTCTATGTACACCCTACATGGGTGACCCAGTATGTCTAATGATTCTCGCATTTTTCAATTTCTCATGCCTTCAATTCCCTATTTTTAGGGAATTGAAGGTGTGAAAAATTGAAAAATGCGAGAATTGTTTGACATACTGGGTCACCCACGTAGGGTGTACATAGACCATCACTATATTTAATTTTGGGCCAATTCTGATGTGTAGCCACATCGTGCCTTATTGAGCTCTGAGTTATTATCATCATCATTTTCACATTTTTTTTGGACAAATATTTATTACATAGTATCTATTACGCATTTATATGCTCTCTATTAGTGTATATTGTGCTTGTAGTGCCAGCATGTGGGCACTTCTTGAATACCGGCAATTGCCAGTGTTGAATCTACAAATCTCTCCTCCCATCTCTGAACCACAACAGGCAACCACCTGAAAAGGCAAGCACACAACCACACACCTGCGACTGCGGGTGTGTGGTCATAAGGTGAGTCTTCCTTGTAGTAGACACAACAGCGCAAAAAGAGCAGCGAAGGCTGCTCTTTTTGCGTTGCTTTGGAATTTTTTTACTAACATGTCTTATTCTAGATTGGGGACCTTGTCCCATGCACGACGATGACCCGCAAAATGACAAGACCCCAAACAGCAATGCGACACGGCACTGCGATACACGGCAACGTGACGTGGCACCGCGATACACAGCAATGTGACACAGCACCATGATACACAACAATGTGATGTGGTACCACAATATATGGCAACATGATGTGACAACGACGCAATGATGACGCAACATACGGCACCACGCCAAATGGAGATGCAACCCATGGCAACGTGCCAAACGAGGGCCCGGAATCACACACCCGCCACAGCGGGTGTGTGGTTCCATATAAGGTAAGTCCCCCCCCTTCAGTAGCCATAGCCACGCAAAAAGAGCAGTGAAAGCTGCTCTTTTTGTGTGGTCTTTAACTGTTAACTAACATATAATCTTGTATTATAGGTCATCACTTCCCGCACGAACAAATACCATGAGAACCCCCATAACCCCGACTATTGACACCCGAATGATGGACCGCAGTACCCCACGCCTGCTGCAGCAGGTGTGGGGTACTACAAGGTTTTTATTTTTTATTTTTTATTTTTTATTGTTGTGGCACAAAAAGAGCAGTGTGAGCTGCTCTTTTTGCGCTGCTTTGGGATTTTTTTTACTGATGCACTTTATTCCAGATAGGGGCCCATCCAACGCATGATGATAACCTGCGAAACGACAAGACAACATGACACGGCAACCCGGCAGTGCGATACACTGCAGCATGACATGGCAACGTGACACAACAACGTGACACAACAATGTGACACAGTGACATGACATGGCAATGCACCAAATAAAGAACAAGGGCCCAGAATCACACACCCACCATGGCAGGTGTGTGGTTCTATATAAGGTAAGTCCCCGCCACCCTAGTAGCTACAGCCACGCAAAAAGAGCAGCAAAAGCTGCTCTTTTTGCATGGTTTTTAATTCTTAACTAATTGAAAAGGTTTATCTGTAGGTCTCAACATCTCCTGCAAATAAATACCAATGCGACACCCCTGTAACCCCCCTTATCGACGCCCGAATGACGGGCACCTGTACAAACTGCCGTACGTACGAGCCAGAGTATATGGCCCCAGTACCCCACACCACTGCAGCAGGTGTGGGGTACTACAAGGTATGTTTTGTTTTTTATTTTTATTTCTTATTCTTGTGGCGCAAAAAGAGCAGCATAAGCTGCTCTTTTTGTGCTGCATTACTGTTCACCTTGGTCAGTCATCTAAGCCTACCTAGTTAGGTACCACTTTTGGGGCAGATAATGGTACCTAAGTAGGTCCCATCACTATTCCGGCCAAAATGGCCATTTTACGGTCTGCACCTTCTGGCTCAGAATTGGCCGAAATGGCCGAAAATTGGCCGAAAATTGGCTGAAACTTGGCCAAAACTGGGACTTAGAGAGAATCTCAGACTTGCAGGACAGCGGGCCATGCGGGCTTATAGGGGATAATCACCAGTATTTATTATTATATTCCCCCCTCTGGTGTTTCATTTATAGTTATTTATTTATTATCATTATCACTCACCCCGGGTGGGGGCTGTTTTCATTTGGCAGTCTCATGTTTTGTTTTTATCAACTTATGTATTTATTTATTTAAAAATTCAATTAAAAAAACATACCACACACCTGCTAGGGCAGGTGTGTGGTACTGTCTGTTGCTTCCTTGAGACTTTGGATGGGGGGTCGTCCAGTGTTCAGATGTGGGTTCAGGGGGCATGTTGCTGGGGTGTCAGGCGGCAAAATATTGAGGAAATTCAAAGCAGCGCAAAAAGAGCAGCTATCGCTGCTCTTTTTGCACCACTTGCAAATTAAAATTAAAATAAAATAAAAAAGACCACACCCCCGCTGAGGGGGGTATGTGGTACTGGGCAGTGCTGCCTTGGGGCTTGGATGGGGCTCACCCGGCTCGTTGGTGGCCATTTGGGCGGGCATGGCTTGGCAGTTCACCATTGTGCGGGTCGTTTGGGGGTTGTGGCTGTCTGTTGTTGTCGTTTCGGGAGCTTCAAATTTGATCCTAGAATTGAATGATAACAAACGTTAGTAAAAAAAATTTGAAGTAACGCCAAAGGGGCAGCTTGCGCTGCTCCTTTGGCATTACTGTAGATGTAGAAAGTTCAAAAAAAATACCTTGTAGTACCACACACCCGCATTGGTGGGTGTGTGGTACTCGTTGTTGCCCGGGGTCATGTACCTTCGACTGCCGGTGTAAGCGGGAATTGGAGGGAGGAATCCAGCCACAGTCCACGATATGGAATCGAGAACGAAAAGAAGGGACCACGGGGTCAATCCGAATATTGAGGCTCGAAGGAATGAAGGTCTTTGGTGATAGAAATCTAATGCTGTAAGCAACACCTGCCCAAGCAATAGAATAAAGAATGAATATGGGTCACAAAACCACACCCTAAGGCTCTCTTCTTGAGGCCCTAGACAAAGTGTAGTAGTCTTAGTGGAATTCACCCAAGGAACCAGCGGCAATACATCAGTGCCTCAAAACTGGGGAGGGGGAAAACTGTAGAAATTCGCATCTCCTGCACTTAATATACATCACAGAAAAATGCTATGGTAACCGGAAGAAAGGTGGGGTTAAGGCGAAAATGATGAAAAAGAAATCAAGTCAAAAGCTTCAAAACTGAAGGAGATATTCCAAAATCAAGTCAGAATAGGGGAATATGGCTTAACCAAGCTATTCCTCCTCTCCTACTGAACAGAATCCCTTGGGGAATGGTGGAACTGGTCGTCCTAGACGTACCCTTCGTTGGATATAAGAGGGGCAGAGAATAATTGGCATTAATAATCAAAAAAAAGCGGAGGCAATAATGGAATGAGACATGGGGGAGTTAAATTGTAGAGAGCCGAGTTTTAATCCGCTCGTTTTTCCCTTGGTACCATTGGATGCGGACTGTCGACAGCTTTCTAGGCGCGCTGGTCCCGAACGAATTGGATCAAAACTGACTGAGAAAATCGAAAAATACTGAAGGGATATATGAAACACATAGTGAAATCGACCTGGAACATGCAGTTTTAATTCGTTCGGCTCGTGTTTAGTATCGTCGGAAAGGTGTGAATCGTAGCTTTCTGGGCGCTATCTTGCCGAGTCGATCCGATCAAAACTGAGGGAGATATTCCACGTTTACTCCTTGAGAGCGCCGCATTAGCCCCTATTTGTCATGTGACAAGTCCGCGAGTCGGAATCAAGGCCCGGGGTGTGTAATCCGTTGTGTTACATAATCACAATTCGTTAGAGTCGCCCTTGAGGCAACAGGAAGCGTGTATCAGAAGTGGAGACTGATTGAAGGTCAAACAAAGCAAGCAAGTTGAATTGCTATTGCCACATTGAGGTATGGCATAAAAAAAGTGGAATTTGGGGTGGCCTGTTGAAGTGCCGCGGATACATAATAAATTGGCTCGTGCACAGACAAAGGAATGGCGCGGATTCATGGGTATTAGACGTATGGGATTCAGGCTTGTTCTCGAGTGAATGACGGCGTGGGAATTGACATCCGGATTGACATAGAAAATGGTTCATTTATTTGAAAAATCGTCCTCGGATGGGGTTTGCACGTAGTAGGGATTTGTCCCTCCAACACCGGTTTTCTGTACAGTTCTCAGGTGGGTTGGGGGGGTTTCGGGCACGTACTCGTTTGGGGGGAAGGAAGATCTAGAATACAGAAATTTAGATCAGTAAAAGTTAACACAATGCAAAAAGAGCTGCCTTCGCAGCTCTTTTTGCGCCATTGGGGTGCGTTACATTACATACCTTATATAGAACCACACACCCGCTACTGCAGGTGTGTGGTTCGTCTCTTTGTTTGGCACGTCGTCGTTCATGGGGATGTTGTCGTTCTGGCAGGGCTTCACGGGTCTTCATTTGCAGCAATACCTAGAATGAAAAATTATTAGTTAAAAGATTAAAAGCGCTGCAAAAAGAGCAGCTTTCGCTGCTCTTTTTGCGCCGTTGGATACAGGGAATTCACCTCCCTTAAATAGTACCAGACACCTGCCATGGCGGGTGTCTGGTTTGCATTGGTTTTTTGTTCAGTGGGGTTTGGTGGTGCGTTCGTCGGGTTTTCTTTTGGTGTGGCTTCAGTTGGACTCGTGCGGGACATTGGATCAAATTATGACCTAGATATTACAATGTGTTAGTTAAAAATTCGAAGCAGCACAAAAAGAGCAGCTTTTGCTGCTCTTTTTGCGCCACAGTATCTATTGAGGGGGGGGGAACTCACCTGAACTAGTACCACACCCCTGCCGAAGCGGGTGTGTGGTACTCCCTTTGCACCCTGGTCGCGTACTTTGTACTTGGTTCTGTACAGGGCTGGTTGTCACTTGGGTGGGTGCTTTGTTTCGTGGGTCTCAGTTCAGATCCTAGAGTGAGAATGTTGATTAGTAAAAAAAATTCAAAGTGATGCAAAGGGAGCAGCTTGCGCTGCTCCTTTTGCGTCGTACATATAGAAATGAAATAAAAGAAATAAAAACCTTGTAGGACCACACCCACTTCGGTGGGTGTGGTCCTTGGTTTGTACTGTGGTTGTGCGGTTCGTACTCGGTACGGGTTTGGTCGTCATGTTGGGGGTTTGAACCCTCACGGGTTTCGTTTGGCGGGTCCGTTGCCATTCTCGTGTGTTTGCTTGGTGGCGTCATGGGTTCAGACAACCTAAAATAACGTATAATACATTAGTAAAAAAGAAAAAAGAAAAGCCACACAAAAGGAGCAGCATACGCTGCTCCTTCTGCATGGTTATATGCTCACCTTAAAATTACCACACACCCGCCGAAGCGGGTGTGTGGTTTGTCTGGGGTCCCTGCGGCCTTTGCGCTCTCGTTCCCGGGTTTCGTCTGGCGTGTGTTCTTGGCACGTCACGTTTCGGCTTCTCGTTTGGCAGGTGATAACCTAGAATAATAAACTATGTGTTAGTTAAGAATTAAAATGAACGCAAAAAGAGCAGCCAGGGCTGCTCTTTTTGCGCTGTTGGGGGTGTACAATGTACTTACATTATATTGAACCACACACCCACCACAGCGGGTGTGTGGTTCATGTCGCCACCTCTCGCACCTTTGTTTGGTGGGTTTCGTTTGCCGCAGCTTCGTTTGCTGTGGCTTTGTTCGCCGTGTTTTGGTTGGTGGCATGTGGGCCCTAGCCGGTCGGGCCCCTTCGTTGGGCACCTGGGACAAGGCAATAACCTTGAATAATAAAAGTGGTTAGTAAAGAAATTAAAAACAACACAAAAAGAGCAGCTTTCGCTGCTCTTTTTGCGCTACTGTATCTATTGGGGAAGAACTCACCTTAAAATACTACCACACACCCGCCGCAGCGGGTGTGTGTCGAGTGCTTGCCTTTCTGGTGTTCTGGCTGTTGCTGGGTGTGGCTGCGTAGTTGTGCAATTCAACACCGGCAATTGCCAGTACTCAAGAAGCGCCCAAGTGCTGGCGCTACAAGCACAATACACATTAATAGCAGGCATGTACATGTGTAATAGATACTATATAATAAATATCTGTCCAAAAAAATGTGATAACGACAATGATAATAAGTCAGAGCTCAATAAGGCACAATATAGCTAATTGCAAGGGGATTGGGCCACTTCTACACATCAGAATTGGCCCAAATTTTAATATATTTATGGTATATATGCACCCTACGTAGGCGATTAGCTATATTGCATGTTCCGGGCATTTTTCAATTTTTCACGCCTTCAATTCCCTATTTAGGGAATTGAAGGCGTGAAAAATTGAAAAATGCCCGGAACAGCTAATATAGCTAATCGCCTACATAGGGGGAACATATACCCAAAATATATTAAAATTTGGGCCAATTCTGATGTGTAGAAGTGGCCCAATCCCCTTGCAATTAGCTATATTGTGCCTTATTGAGCTCTGACTTATTATCATTGTCGTTATCACATTTTTTTGGACAGATATTTATTATATAGTATCTATTACACATGTACATGCCTGCTATTAATGTGTATTGTGCTTGTAGCGCCAGCACTTGGGCGCTTCTTGAGTACCGGCAATTGCCGGCATTGAATCTACATCTCTCCTCCCATCTTCATAACCACATCAGGCAACCGCCTGAAAAGGCAACCACACGGCCACACACCCGCGACTGCGGGTGTGTGGTCATAAGGTGAGTCTTCTTCGTCGTAGATACAACGGCACAAAAAGAGCAGTGAAAGCTGCTCTTTTTGCGCTGCTTTGAACTTTTTTACTAACAACCGTTTATTATTCTAGGTCATAGCCTGGTCCCTGTGCCAAAGGATGGGGCCCAACCGGCAGGCCCCATACAATAATATGCGAACCAAAAACATGCCAAACGAAACGACACGACCCAACAATGCGACCCAACAACGCGACACCACGTGATGCGACACCACGCGACGCGAAACCCAGCAACACCAAACCCAACACCAAACCCAGCGCCGCAAAACCCAGCGACGCAAAACCCAGCAGCGCCAAACCCAACAAAACAACACCCAGCGAACCAAGCCCAAACGAAAATGCGAGAGGTGGCGACACACTGCCCAAGTGGCCGAGCGAACCACACACCCGCTGCGGCGGGTGTGTGGTTCTATATAAATTAAGTCCATTTCCCACCCGGCGCAAAAAGAGCAGCACTTGCTGCTCTTTTTGCGCTGTTTTTAAATTTTTAACTAATGTTTTATTTCCTATTCTAGGCCAGGATATCCCCCCCCCCCCACGACTGAAAGCCCCCGCATCACACAAATCAGAATGCCCGAATGGGCGAATAAATGAATGACGGTGGGCACACGATGCCACCAAGATGAAAGTAGGGAGCCACACACCCGCTGTGGCGGGTGTGTGGCAATATTAGCTATGTATTTTTTTTAATAGCTACAAACGCACAAAAAGAGCAGCAGTTGCTGCTCTTTTTGCGTGAGTCTTGATATAACTAATGTTTTATTTCTATTCTAGGTCAAGCTGTCCAACCTCAGTGCGCGAACCCACGGACCTTGAGCCAACGAGTGCACCACCAACAAAACCCCGCCCATACGAAACCACAGACCAGAAGAGCAGGAGGATAGGGCCACACACCCGCTGCGGTGGGTGTGTGGCCATATTATGTATGTATTCTTTTAATTTTAGTGAACACATGAACTTACACCATCGAGCCTGAATCCGCTGACCCACCAATGAAACCCAGTGCGACCCCGGACCACAAACCTGAACAACATGCTGCAAACGAAAACCGGGACGAAACCCCGCACGACCGCATGAATGAAAACCGCGAACGAAACTGCGAACGCCCGTACGAACGAAAACCGCAAACACCCCCTCGACAGTCTGCCCAAATGGAGCCCAGGCCCCCGGCTGGGGCATACGAGCCACACACCCGCTGCAGCGGGTGTGTGGTTGATTTAAGGTACTTTTCTTTGACTAATGTGTTATCTATTAACCTGGCCCACCACCTACAAACCCGAGACCCGCATGAACCCCCCCTGTGGTGGCAGATCCCAGGGGGGATAATATGTATATAATAATAATAATAAATAGTAAACAATTATATAATCTAGCACAGCCATGAATTGGCCCAAAAACTGAATTGGAATGGCCATATTTCGGCCATACTGTCTGAGGGACCTATTAGGTACCATTTTCTGCCCCGAAAATGGTACCTAAATTAGGTCCCCCCCTTGACTGACCAGGCTGTTACTGTTGTACTAATATTTTATTATTTATTTCTCTAGATCCTGAACCAGAATCCCCGTGAGCCCCCAAGCAGAACTGGCCAAACGAGACGCAGCAAACAATAACTACGAACGAACCCCCACAAATGAAGACCAACCCACGAGGGAGTGCCCAAAAGGAACCGGCCCCTGACCACACTTGCTGCGGAGGGTACGGTGGGTGTATGTGGGTGCGTGACCCACATAAACCATCCCCCCCTGTGGTGGCAGACCCTGGGGGGGTATAGTATAATATGTATATAATAATAGTAATAATAATAATAATAAATAGTAAACAAATAATAATAAATAAGTATATAACCTGGCACAGCCATGGATTGGCCGATAGATGGCCCAAAAACTGAATTGGAACAGCCTGATTTTGGCCATAAGGTTTGGGGGACCTATTAGGTACCATTTTCTGCCCTGAAAGTGGTACCTACATTAGGTCCCCCATGTGACTGACCAGCCTGGACTTACACTGGACTTAGTTGGAGTTATCTGTGTTTATATTTGTTTGGTGCTCTCGTTGCAGTGTGGCCCTGACAGAAGACCAAAGCTCTTTCATGAGCCCACCATCCAGATTGCTTAGTATCATCGATTTCCCTCCTACCCCTCATTCCGAAATGTCTGACGGTGCTCCAGTAGCCATTACTGCCGACCACCTCCAACACCTCCTCACTCAACTCCAACAACAGAATGCCACCCTTTGAGAGGAACTGGATGACATGCGAAACCAAGGGACACACATCGCAGGCTTTGTGTCTGCCGCAGTTCAGCAGACCCTCCAGAAACAACCCCTGCCTACCCAATCCACTCGTGAGGCCAAGGGGGCAGACCCCAAACCATTCTCAGGCAACCGGAAGAAGACAGAAGGTTTCCTGTGCTCCATCCAGCTGAATATTGCTCTCCAGCCCAGAGTCTACCCCACGGAGCTGCACAAAATCCTATACACCCTCTCCTGGATGAAGGACGGAACCACCAGAGCATGGGCAGAAAGCCTTTCCACCTCTTTCCTGGACCCTGAGACTCACAACCCATATGAGACCTTTGAGGAGTTCCTGGTTGCCTTCAAGAGTGCCTTCAGGGAGCCAGATTGAGAGTTCACTGCCCGGTCCCAACTTTGGAACCTGAAGCAGGGAAAGATGTCTGCCGAGGAGTACACTGCGCACTTTGATGCCTTGGCAGGTCAAACCAGCTTCAGAGAGGAGGCCCTTATCGATGCATACCAATGAGGACTCAATGAATGATTACTGGAGAAAATGCACCTCAGTGACCTACCAGGGACCCTTGGAGGATGGCAGGACATGGCACGCTGGCTGGACAACTTATACCTCCAGTTCCGACTGGCCATGGCAAGCACGAACCCCTATGCACTGAGGAACCCTCCAACACCCATGGAGAAGCCCCGGACAACACCCCTGCCCCCAGGCCAACCCCAGTGCCTCCTGTGGCAACACATTCCTCATCAACTTCGTTTGCCCCCACGGACGGAGACTCCACACAGAAGCAAGAGGCACAACATTGTTACAACTGCCAGGAGCTGGGACACATCTCTCGTGACTGCCCACACCCATGAAAGCCCCGACAGTTCATCTGGGCAATGGAAGACATTGTAGCAATCGTCCATGAGGAACTACAGAAGCTGTTCCCACCTGCAAAGGACACACCAGAACCCTCAGGATCCACTCCGCAGGGTTTTCCCAACAGTCAGCAGTGAAGGATGCATCCTGCCTGACCAACAGATTCACCCCCCTCCAAAACTGTACATACAGAATCAGAAATGACATGTTTTTCTCCGATGATGAGAGTGATGATTCTGAAAATGTATCCACCTATACCAACCCTGTTTATAGCCCTCCACCCTCAATCCGCCTCCTTTCCGAAGACCCTAGACAAGCCACGGAAGTCAAGGTGAAAATCCAATCACCCCAGACTGGAGCCATCTGTGCCAGAACCGCTCTACTGGACTCCGGAGCAACTGGGATGTTCATGGACCCAGCCTTTGCAAAGGAGAACGGACTAGATGTACAGCTGCTTGCCCGCCCCATCCCAGTCTATAACGTCAATGGAACACTCAATGAGATGGGATCTGTCCGTGAAGAAGTAGAAGTCATCCTCCAGATTGATGACCACTCTGAATGGGTGGTATTCTCCATGATCAGACTGGGTAAAGCCAAATTGATCATAGGGCACACCTGGCTCCACCACCACAACCCGGAGATCGACTGGACAACAGGGAAGCTGACGCTGACCCAATGCCCGTCTGACTGCTGAGCAATGATCCAGAGAATACGGAATACGGAATGCTGATGAGAGAGAGATGGTCGGAAAGCTGTGGAGACACCCCAGAACGAGCCTGCACCACTGGACGACGACAATGAGACCCTGACCTTGGAAAAAGGGGATGCTATTTTTGCAGCCTACTTCCCTGATGACAGCAAACACTCTGAAATCATCCAAGCAATGTCCACCCCTTCTCAGAGGCTGGCAGAGGCTGCTAAGATGAAAGCAAACGAACCTGCCAAAATCTTTGAGGAGCTCGTACCTGAGGAATTCCGTGACTTCCAAGACGTGTTCTCCAAAGACTCCTTTGACCAACTCCCCACCTGGAAGCCATGGGACCACCACATTGAGTTTCAAGAAGGAACTCAGCTACCTCCTCCCACCAAACTGTTCCTGCTGTCCCCAGGTGAACAGAAAGAACTCGACAACTTCCTGAAGGAGAATCTCACTTCCAGTCGAATCCATCCATCAAAGTCTCCAATGGCCACTCCAGTGTTCTTCGTGAAGAAAAAGGATGCAGGGTTCCGCCTAGTCCAGGACTACCAGAAACTCAATGACATCATGGTTAAGAACGCATACCCCTTACCCCTGATCTCTGACGTCATCGATTGACTCCGTGGAGCCAAAGTGTTTGGGAAACTTGACCTCTGGTGGGGATTCCAGAACATCCGGATGGCAGAAGGAGACGAATGGAAAGCAGCATTCCAGATGAACCGAGGACTGTTCGAACCATTGGTAATGTTCTTTGGACTTTGCAACTCCCCTGGGACGTTCCAGAACATGATCAATGACGTCCTCAGGGAATGGATCGACAATGGAGTATGCATTGTGTACCTGGATGACATCTTATGCTTTGCCAAGACTCAAGAAGAGTACATCCAAGGAGTCCGAGGCATCCTACAGACCCTCTGGGAAAACAAACTCTTCCTGAAACTGGAGAAGTGTGAGTTCTTCCAAGATCGGATCAAATACCTGGGGATGATATTCACACCGGACCATGTGGAGATGGACCCTGTCAAAGTCGGAGGCGTAACGGACTGGCCAGAGCCCAAAAACCTGAAAGAAACACAGTCATTCTTAGGGTTCATTAACTTCTACCAACGATTCATTCAGGATTTTGCCAAGGTTGCCAGACCTCTAAACGACCTCACCCGGAAAGACACACCCTTCCGGTGGACTGATGCAGAACGTAACACCTTCCTCAAATTGAAAGCCCTCGTCACCCTCCAAGTCCAGATGCTTCCGAGTGGAGGCAGACACCTCTGGGTATGCAACGGGAGCTGTACTCTCCCAACTCCAAGATGATGGGAAGTGGCACCCAGTGGGCTTCTTGTCAAAAAGCTTATCCAAGGCCGAGAGAAACTATGACATCTACAACAAGGAGCTCTTAGCCATCATCTGGGCCTTAGAAGCTTGGAGACACTACCTCAAAGGTTCCCCTCACTTGGTTGAGATCTTGATAGACCACCAGAACCTCCAGTACTTCTGGTCTGCCCAGAAGTTGAACCGGAGGCAAGCCCGGTGGAGCATATTCCTCTCTCGGTTCAACTTCACCCTCCAACACTGTTCTGGGACACAATCCGGGAAGCCTGATGCCCTCTCACACCGGTCAGACCATCCATGTGGGGACTCTGACAATTCCGATGTGGTGCTCCTGAAACCAGCCGCCTTCCAGACGCGGGCCACCGACTCCCTGGAGGTCATCACAGTCGAAGGGCCCAGCCGGAGCCTGATGGCATGGATTAAAAGGGCAACAGAGATCGATGATAAAGTGGTCCAGATCATTAAGGAGCTGAATGGAGATGGACCAAAGACACACCTCAAGGATTGGGAACTCCATGGCTCCACAGTTCTCTACCAAGGCTGCATATATGTCCCGTTGGACCCCAAACTCCGTCATGACCTCGTGCATGAGCACCATGATACTCCGACCACAGGTCACCCCGGACAGTGGAAGATGTATGAGCTGGTGTCCCGCCACTACTGGTGGCTGGGGATGTCTCGATACATTGCAACCTATGTCTCTGCCTGTGACACTTGCAACCAGACGAAAACCTTCCCCTCCAAGCCGTCCGGAACACTCCACCCCAACCCTGTGCCAGACCATCAATGGCAGGTCATATCTGTGGACATGATCATGGAACTCCCAGAATCACATGGATTTGACAGCATGATGATCATCGTTGATCGATTATCCAAACGAATCCATGCAATGCCCATGACCACCACAGTCGATTCTGCCAGGGTTGCCCGTCTGTTCCAAGACAATGTGTGGAGACATCACGGCCTTCCGGAAACCATTATCAGTGACCGAGGCACCACCTTCACTTCCAAGTTCATGAAGGAGCTGAACTCACTCCTTGGTGTTAAAACGAATTTCTCAACAGCATTCCACCCCCAGATGGATGGACAGACAGAGCATGTCAATCAGGAAATTGAGCAATACCTCCAGATCTTTGTTAACCACCGGCAGAACAACTGGGCAGAATGGCTCCCTATTGTGGAATTCGCATATAACAACCGTGTGCACTCCTCTACACACCAGACCCCATTCCAGCTGGACTCCGGACAGGACCCTCACCTTGGCACTGAACCAGTCCATGCCGGGATGGTTGAAGCCACCTCAGACTTCATCACTTGGATGCGGAAGGCTATGGACAAAGCCCAGGCCGCCTTACAGAGGGCTGCAGAAGACATGGCATGGTTCTATGATGCCCACCACACAGATGCTCCGGAATACACAATTGGCGACCAAGTTTGGCTAGATGCACGTGACATCTCCACCGACTGCCCCACCAAAAAACTCTCTGACAAATGGCTTGGACCCTATAAGGTTGATAAAGTCATCTCCTGCTCTGCCATCCATCTCAAACTCCCTGCCTCCATGCATATCCACCCAGTGTTCCATGTATCCAAACTCCACCCCTTCTGACCGGACCCGATTGCAGAGCACACAGCTCACCCCCCACCACCCCCAATCTTACGAGGAGGTGAAGAGGAGTATGAAGTTGAGCAAATCGAGAATTCCAGGTATTTCCACCAGAAACTCCAGTACCTAGTGAAGTGGAAGGGGTACCTGGCTTCCAACAATGAGTGGGTCCCTGAAGCCAACCTGGACAACGCCCCAGAGGCCATTCAGGAATTCCACCAGACTCATCTGGAGGCCCCGAGATGCATTAATGCTGTGGAGTTCACATCCATACCATTCAGGACCACCCAGTTCCTTATGGAGTCTCCAACAGACCTCCCGGACTGGTCGACACACTGACAGATTCAAGGAACAACGTATTTACAATGAGGAAAGAAAAAGGAAAAAGGGAGGAGTGGAGGACAGAACAACAACTCAGACTACTCATCGCCCTTGCCCTTGTCATCGTCATCCTCATTGTCCATGTCATCGTCCTCGCCATCAACATTGTCATTACCACCCTCGCTATCCGTTATGTTGATGGGCTCCTCAGTACACTGACGCTTGATCCCGCATCTGGACGACGGACCCCCACCAGAGGTTGGCTTGACCATTCCAGACCTGATCCCCATCCACTCTGGACTTGGGACCGGAGGATGAGAAACCACCTGGCGAGGGACCAGGTGCTGGGCGATGGCCTGGAGAGAGTCTTGCATCTCCCCCACCGACAATGCCATCTCCTCCGTGGCCCGGGCCTGCTTCTCCAACGCCTCGGCCAACTGTTTGTGTGCAAGCGCACTTTGCTCCATGGCTACCACCAGTCGGAGCTGGACATCTGCTGCAGGGGCACAAGCACAGCCCCGACCTGTCGATGGCTTGGCTCCAGACACCCCTTCATCGCCCAGTGTGCATTGAACCTTCGCCATGAAGCACGGCTGGCATGCCCACGTTCCTGGCTTGTCCTGGGGGACACAAGGGATCTGGTGCTGAATACAGCGGATGCACACAGTAGACCTGGAGGACATTATTACCAAGTAAGTGGAACTTCACCAAGACACGGACTCATGGCTGGTTCACAGAGTCCTCCTGGACCCTCCTGGTGTAGAAGTACAAGCATATCTGGGTCAAAGAAATGCTTTTTAGGCTATTTCAGCTCTAAGTCTTACCAGGCAGCCACACTAGTAAAGCCGGGCAACCTAGACATGTAATTAGGTAACCTGGTAAGGCTAGCCTTGGGACTTAAGAGTCCTTTTGATCCATAAATGGTAGTCAATATGGAGGGAAACATTAAGGACCATAGCAACCCTAAATTAGACCTCATAAAGGCGCCATAGCAACACCATTAGGAGATGCTGTGCTCTTCTAGAACATGGACTCCACCCTTCTAGAACCATTGCTGTGCTACACCCTTCTAGAATGTGTGAGTCATAAGATATTTTTAGGGTAGAACAATAAGTTCATTTAGGAACAATAAGGCATATGAGTCATAGATGAGTCATAGATGAGTCATAGGTTATTTTTAGGATAGAACAAAAGGTTCATTTCCCATCCTTCTATAACTAGACAGGGGAATGCTTCATAATAGGGGCTCTCTGACAGGCATAAAAGGAGGGGGAATCTTAGGTAGAAAGACAAGAAATTCAGAGGTAGCCCTCGGCAGTCTCTCTATTCTTCACACACCCAGAAGAAATCTGGAGGTAGCTCCCTAGCAATCCCTCTTTTCTTCATACAACCAGATCACCTTAGCCACACTAGACTAAGTTCTACAGTAGAAAAGGAGAAATCTGACTTCACAAGTATTGGAAGACCAAGCCCTCAATAGCTTAAGCCTAGCATAAATAAGTCTAGCACAGCTTATCAAGAGGAAGATCTTCAGTACACTTGGAGAGGATTTAAGGCCCTTGGTAACCTGTAACAAGTCTTACCTAAGTTCTTGATCAACTTCACACCCTTCTCACACTTTAGCCCTTATTCACCAACCTTTCAACCTTTCACCTCTTTCATCCAAACCCTCCACACACTCTCTCTACCCCTATATCCAGCCCTTGATTCTTACACCTATCTCAGTAATAAGAACCAGTTCCTTGTCATTTACTAAAGACTAAGTCTAGACTCTGTCATTCGACTTGCTCTAGTTTTCTTCTGAACATCGGCAGAAAACCCCTGCACCTGGCAGTAGCCTCCATGGTAGCCTTAGCCTCCATGGCAGCCTTGGCCTCTGCAGTGGCCTTGGCCTCTGCAGCTGCCTTACGATGTGCCACCTCAGCCGCCTTCCACTTTGCCTCCTCCTTCTTCCACTCCTCCTCCACAAGCCTGGCCTCCTCCTCCTGTGCCTCCCTCAATGCCTGCACAGCCTCTTCATGGCAGAGACGAGCTTCTTCGAATGGAGAACAATTATTGCCTGACATGTTACATGGCACAAGAACTCTGGATGTTTCCGCAGATCAATCCTTCCCGCCCACTTGGGACAATCAGGCTTAAGAGGGGGGTAATGTCAGAGTTCATCCATTTCCCAGTTAATTCCGGATTTGTTTCCAGATTTGTTCTGGTTTGTTTCCGGTTTTGGTTCCGGCCTGTTTCCGATTTGTCCCTGTCTCCGTTTCATTTCCCCTTCATTTCCTCGTTTCCTTTACTTCCAGTTCCCACACACTTACCCCTGGCCCTGTCCCTGTCCCCTCCACTTTCCCGTCCCTGCCCACTCCCCTCTTGTGCCTGCCCCCCTGTAACCACCTCTCATTAAGCAATCAATCCCCCGTAGTATAGGAACTATGTATAAGTAGTCCAGGGCAAAATCCAGAGATTCAGCTTTGGTCTCTCAGGATTTCTGCTTCTACTCCGGACTACAGGTTAGCCTCACTGTACCTATTCCCTTAATGTTAATCTCAGGATTTCTGCTTCTACTCCGGACTACAGTCCGAGTACTTCCCAGTTGACTCCGTGAGCTTAAGGACCACTGTGCTCGTTTCCACCTAGTCCCTTCCAGGCTGCTGGACTGCCTCTCCATCTCATCCTCATTATCTTGTTCTTGCCTGGATTCTCCCAGACTTAGCCAGACTTACACCAGACTTAGTCAGAGTTATCTGTGTTTATATTTGTTTGGTGCTCTTGTCGCAGCATGGCCCTGACAGATACATATTTTGTTATGCTTACTTTTCCTTGGATATCCAGCAACTCTAACCTTAGGTCCTGCAACTATCCTTGGCTTTAGTGATTCGCATAGAGGGCTACCAGTGGCTTTGTCTCAACAACCTTGAAGATGACTTAGCTCCAGATGGCTTATAGATAGACTGTTCTTTAGAGGCAAGCAGAAAAGTTGACAGTGGTTGACAGTGATGATTTCCAGAGAGGAGATGATTGTGTGTGGATACAGGAAATCTACCAGCTTTTATACCTTTCTGAAGGAGGCTGTGTTTAAGAAATATGACTCCCCCATGGGTGAGTCATATGTGAGTCATAGGTGAGAACAAAAGAAAAATAACAAGATGATGTAATAATGCAGTCATAGCTGAGTCATGCATAAGGAGAACAAAAGGAATCATGAGGGGTGATGTCATAGTGATGTCATTCATAAAGAGAACAAAAGGAATCATGAGGGGGGGTGATGTCACCAATTTGCTGAGCATGTGGAATGCTTGGAGCATGTGGTCACTGACCATGTGGAGCATTCTGGAGGTGAAATGAAAGGATATCTCCAGGTTTTGGAGATTAATTTGAGCATAGTCCAATGGTTAAGGTGTTTTGTTGTTGGTTGATAATGGGGACAAGTGCATGGGATGGGATTCGATGCAGAAACAGCAGTTTGCATCTGTAATAGATGCTCTTGGTATCATTAGATGCGGATTTTTAACAGCTTTCTGGGCGCAGTGGTTCTGAGCAGATCCGGTGTAAACTGACAGAGAAATTCGTTTTTTACTGATGGGTGTTGATTCTGATAGTAACATCATTCTGTAGAGTTCAGTTTTGATCTGTTCTTTGCACGCTTGGTACTGTTGGATGCGGATTTTTTATATCTTTCTAGGCACAGTTGTTCCGAGAGGATTGAATGCGAACTGATGGAGAAATTCATTATTTACTGGAAATCCCGGATTTTGGTAGTAAAATTGTCCTGGAGAGTGCAGTTTTGGTCCATTCGACTTGTGTTTGGTACCGTTTGAAAGGTGTGAATCGTAGCTTTCTAAGTGTTATATGGGTGCACCTCTCCAATTAAAACTGACGGAGTTATAGAACGAATTCGATTTCTGCACATAGCCATAATTAATTTTGTAATTGGTCATGTGATTGTCCAAAGGCTGGGAGTGGTGTGATTTCGCGTTTTCTGATACTGGATGTTTTTATCTTTCACAGTGGCGAACGCGACAACAACAGACAACAATGGGCCCAGTGAGTGGCAACATGAACCACACACCCACCATAGCGGGTGTGTGGTTCTCTATATGAGATGAGTCCTCCCCCCCCCCAATGTCCCCAACCACGCAAAAAGAGCAGCAAAGGCTGCTCTTTTTGTGCTGGTTTTAATTTTAACTAATCTTATCTTTTATTGTACATGATCAAGGTAAAAACTCGCCCAGTGGCAACCCGGGGATATGCCCAACAACAACCCACGACATGGACAAAACGAAAATGTGGAAACCCCATGCACCACACACACTGAGGTGGGTGTGGTGATTTTGAAGTAAGTACTCTGGCTACCGGTACCATTGCGCAAAAGGAGCAGTACCAGCTGCTCCTTTTGCATGACTTTCCTCTTGTTTTATTTATTTTTCATTAACTAACACTGTTATTTTTCTAGATCTGCCTGCAATGCCAGACCTGCTGCCCGAAACCCTGCGATCCCAAACCCACTGGGTGAAACCCCATGACCCCAAGCCCACCATGGGAACGACGACCCACAAAACAGACGAAACGAAAGTGCGGAACTCCACCACACACCCACCTTAGTGGGTGTGTGGTGATTTAAAGGTAAGTGCTTTTTTCTTTTTCTTTTTCACTAATGCTTTGTTATCTGAGCCCAGAACCAGTGACAATCCCCCTCCCAACTTGAAACTCACATGAACCACGAACCGAAGGTCCACTGAATGAAATACGACACCTGGGAATAACAACCCATGAAACAGACAAAATGAAAACACAGGAAGCCCATGCACCACACCCGCCTTACTGGTGTAAGGTAAGGTCTTTTTTTATTGTTGTAGATACACTTGCACAGAAGGAGTAGCTGTGGCTACTCTTTCTGTGCTACTGTGGATGTATGTAAATAATATAGATAGTGATGAATAAATAAATAAGTAATAATAATAATAATGAATATTAGTAATCAAATGCTACAACAGGCTTTGTGGGGTTTTAGCATGCAATCTGATTATGGTTGCCACAGTCAGGTTTTGGTCAGGTTTTGCCCAATTTGGGCAAAACCTAAACCTGACCAGGTTCCAAAATCACCCATGAGGGCAAAACCTGAACCTGACCTGAGGTTCGGTCTCATTCAGGTCAGGTTCTGGTTTAAACCTGGTTTAAACCTGAAACCTGAGGTATGAGGGAAGCCAACATTTTCAGGGGATACTACAGAATATCTAGACCCTCTACTCAAGTCTCTGCCTCTGCCACTCCCTTTACACCTGCTTTAGATCCACATCTCCTTCCTAGCCCCTTTTCAATTCAATTTACTGCTCACACATCTTCTCAAGATGGTATTTAGTCACTACATTCTGTCATGTGACTTGTGACCTGCACCAATTACCTCATTTGATGGCCAAGTCATGTGACTTCTGACTCCAGAACTATAGTCACATCTGTAAATTGCCAGATTTGGTGCCAGAATAGTGGTCAATTTACATGGAATGGAACCTACACCCTACCTTTCAGGTTCAGGTTTAAACCTGGTTTCAGACCAGTTTTTGGATTCAGGGCAAGGGCAAAACCTGAACCTGACCTGAAGTAAATGAAATGAAACCTGACCCCAATGGAACTTGACCTGGGTCAGGTTCAGGTTTAAACTCAGGTTCCACAGGTTTAAACCTGAACCACAGCATCCATAAAGAAGAGAGATCCGCCTAGTCCCAACCCTCTAATGCGTCAGTAGTAACACTGTTACTCATCCTCAAAGTTGAGATCTGGGTATCACCGGAAAGCTCTGATTCCCACGATTCCAATGGTCATACTCACTAAGGATTCTGATCACTCCTTCTTGAGTTATTCACTGATCTTTCCCTCCCCCTCACTTGGGGAGGTTTTTTTTTTTTTTTTTTTTAAGTCCACCAATGAATAGGTTCTTTCCTAGTAAAAAAGAACTCTCAAAAATGGTCTCAGAAGTCATCTCCAAAATGGCACCAAAACATCAGTATTCTGAAG
>MU128913.1:121538-225371 GCA_014904985.1 Hydnum rufescens UP504
GATATCAGCCAAAACTGGACTCCATTTAGGCAGTTGCTTCACAGGCCTCCCCCCTAAACAACAATTTTCCTCCCCAGAGCCTTCCATCCATGTAATTGCCCTAAAAATGCACACTTTGATCATCCAAACACATCTATAACATCCTCATGGCATGTGCACTCCCCATATATGTACTAACTTAGTGGTGTAATATCAGAGCCACCCCTGCTCTACATCCTATGTAATGCACTTTTGATCTTCCTCCCCCTCCCCCTCAATTTCAGCCACTTCCACACATCCAATTCATTCCATTTTTGGATATAGTGAGGGCTATAGTATTATAGGCCAATTCCACCTAGTTTGGGTGTAATTTAAAGTGTTCAACATTCATGGTAGCTTGTTGTTCTCTTTTGGCCTGAAAAGGGAGTTGAATATCTAGAAGTAAACAGAATAAGCTGATTTTTGGCACATGTTTATTCAATTATATGATTATACCCTATGTCAAATTTCAAGTCCACACCTTATCTGTGGGGGGAGTAAATTGATTTTCACTTTTTAAACTTGTTTCCCTTCTATCTCTGTAATTACTGCACAGATCTGGCTGAAATTTTGATATGTAAACAGTATATAATCACGTGCTAAATTTCAGAACGATCCTCACACTCCTTAGATTTCAGCAATTTCCAGTGCTTCTGGTACCTATTGTCCAGTTCATTCCCTTAAAGTGTGTAGATTGGGCTGGCTTTTGGCACATAATTAGTACATTATATTGTCTGGCTTTTTGCCAATTTTCAAGTCTCTAGCTATTCTGCAAGGGGAGGAAATGAATTTTCAATGTTCAGACTTGTTTGCCTCATATCTTCATAACCCCTGCACTAATTTGGCTGAAATTTTGATATGATTTGCATAGATGTAGTATCTAATTATGTGCCAAATTTCAGAACGATCCGCTCAACAGTTAGTTGGATGTACCTCATCCAATTTCCGCATTTAGGCTTTTTTTAATAGGACTCACTGTATTATGTAATGGGATATGATCCAAAATTATTATGGAGTATTATCTAATCTACCGTTTTATATTGGTCTATCTAGTTACCGCATTTAGGCTCTTTCATAGCAGCAGGTGGCTTGCCTTGGAAACTGGGCAATTGCCGGTGTTGAGTCCTGGGTTCAATTTACTGGCAATTGCTGGAAAATTGTTTCTGTTGCATGACACCACCACCTCCATGTATCAAGGCCCAGGACAACCCACCATACCCCAGTATAGACTGGGGTGTGGTGCTAAGGTATGTAATTATAGTCTTAGCTACTCTAGTGCAAAAGGGGCAGCCTCTGGCTGCCCTTTTTGCACTACTATTGATTTTTTTTATTGATTTGTTGACCCCCCATTATAGGGTCCCCCCAAGTGCACACCCAGGAGCCCCCATCCCCTCTGGTGGGTCCCCCTAACCCCTGCCCCACCCCTCTAGTTGGTCTGGGGCAGGGGTGCCCCCTCTTGTCAGCACTGGTGTGGTCATGCCTGGATTGTGTAATTAATTAGGTAATATGTATTATATAATATATTTAATTATATCATCAACAAATTATGTAATTTAATATCACATAATACTATCATTGTATGATTATGGCACCGCTTTTTTGGGTGGATTACATAATATCTTATTTAGGTAATTGACAGGTTGGCCAGTGCAGAATTCTGCAAGTTCCAAAATTGATCTCAAATTGAGCTCAACTTGAGCTCAAAACCTGACTCTTTTGATCACTTTTTGATATCAAACATAATACAAGCCTATCAGGCACTATACAGATATCAAAATGACATACCTTTTAAGGCCCCCAAGAGTGTCTGACCAGCCTGGCACAGGCACCATTTTATCGGGGGGATCCTTTTTGTGACTCCTAATCCTTGAGCCATGCGGTGCTATTGGATCATCCTATCACTTACATACATAATTGTCGAATTGGTTAGATACCTTGCACCACCACAAAGACACCAGAACCAAAACATGTACCCAGACCTATAATGGAAGCTACACACACACCCAAAGAAACCAGACAACACTCATTTAAACACCAAATAGATCGATTGATGTATGATATGGATCCCTCCTACATCCTGCCAGTCAACCACTCTTATGAGGGGCCACACCACACAGTACGACTCTATAAGCCAAGGCTGTCCACTTCCATCTGGACTTGCAATGCTTCCCTGTGCTCTCCCATGTTTGAATAGCAATGTGAAAGCCTGGACAGTGCAGATGCAAAAGTCTTAGCAAAGACGTCAGGGTCCATTGCCACAAAGGGTCAGAACAAGTACACTGTCTCTTGAATTACTGGAAGAGCCTCAGGGATACAATCAAGATTAGACAGAATGTCAAACAGGTTGGAGAGTGAATGTGCTAGGTTGGCATTGAAAAATATGGGTCGATCCACCATAAGCAGGCAGTAGATGTTCACAGCTTCTTCAATGGCTCCAAGTGCTTCTTCATAGCAGCCAAGTGCTGAAAGATGAAGTGAGATATCCCTGAGAGAATGGGCAAGTTTTGGCTGGAATGTGTTGGGTTGACTGGCTGCCAGCGAGTGGTATATGTTCATGGCCTCCTCATTCTTCTCAAGCGCATCCTTGTAACAGCCAAATTTTGAGAGACAGACAGAGAGCCGGATGAGAGAGAGGGCAAAGCATGGAAAAATTTCATTTGGTCGATCTGTTACCAGAGGGCAGTAAATCCTCATAGCCTCCTCAATCACCTTGAGTGCTTCCTCATGGTGGTCAAATTGAGAAAGATCATTGGAGAAGTGGCTAAGAGTGCAAGCAAGGAGTGAATTGAATTCATTCGGTCGATCCACTACTAGTGCGCGGTAAATGTTCAAGGCTTCTTCTGTTGCCACAAGTGCTTCCACATGGTGGCCAGATTTTGAGAGGTCAATGGAGAGATTGCAAAGATAGTGAGTGAGAAATGGGTGGAACTCATCAGGTCGATAAGCCACCAGCCACTGGCAAATCCTCACAGCCTCCTCAATTGCGTTGAGTGCTTCCTCATGGCGGTCAAATTGAGAAAGATCACTGGAGAAGTTGTTAAGAGAGTGAGCAAGAAGTGGATAGAATCCATTTGGTCAATCCACTACTAGTGTGTGGTAAATGTTCAATGCTTCCTCCATTGCCACAAGTGCTTCCACATGATGGTCAAATTTCGAGAAGCAAATGGAGAGCTGGCTAAGAGAGGATGTGAGATATGAGCAGAAGATGTTGGGTTGATATGCCACCAGCCACCGGCAAATGCCCACAGCCTCCTCAATTGCCTTGAGCACTTCCTCATGGTGGTCAAATTGAGAAAGATCACTGGAGAAGTTCTCAAGAGAGTGAGCAAGAAGTGAATCAAATTCATTTGGTCGATCCACTACTAGTAGGCAGTAAATGTTCAATTCTTCCTCCATTGCTGCAAGTGCTTCTGAGTGGCAGCCAGATTTCGAGAGGTGAATGGAGAGCTTGTTAAGAGAGGGAGCGAGATATGTGCAGAATACATTGGGTTGACGCTCCACCAACTGCCAATAAATGCTCATGGCCTCCTCAATCGCCTTGAGCACTTCCTGATTGCAGTCAAATTGAGAAAGATCAATGGAAAGATTCTCCACACTATGAGCCAGGTGTGGGTGGAATACATCTGGCTGTTCAGTTGCTAGTGAGCAGCAAATCTCCACTGCCTGTTCAGTTATTGTCAGGGCCTCCCTATTGAGACCACATTCTGAATGGCAAGCAGACAGGGTGATGAACGAAGAGGCACAATCTGGGCACAATATATCCTCTTGATCTGCCCTTAGTGAGAGGTAGAGGCGTATGGCTTCCTCAGCCATGGGGAGGCCCTCATTGTGGCAGCTAAGAAGTAAAAGAGCCTTAGAAAGCTTGGTGAGAGAAGCAGCCAGGCCTGGTATGTCTTGTCCCTCCTGGTGCAGACCAACTGTGGTATTCCGGACCTCAAAGACCTCATCCAAAAGACCCAAGTCAGACAAATTGAATGATAATTGGCTCATTTTGCCTGCCAGGGTGGCCACATCAAGTTCAGCCTGCCCAATATTATTCAATTTGTTCAAAAGCTCCAATGTGATGGACACCGTTTCATGGAGTTGGGGGGCTGGATCCTTGCACCGCAGCCAGTCACTTCTCCATCCTATAGATTGCTCTTCGGTTTCAGTGGGGATGGCAAGATCTGATATGACACTGGCCACCTTCACTGTAAGCTGAGAGATCTGCATAGCAAGATATGAAACATGGTGGTTATGCCCAGTTTGCAGTACAGTCATTGCTGGGGATCTGTTCAGTTCTTCATGAGCATAATCAGGTAGTGAGCTCAAGAACGGCAAGCACCTTGAACCAGGGGGTGTCAGGGTTGCCTGTAATCCCACTGCTTCCAGGTGAGCTTGCACAGCGACTCCAATCTGCTCAAACATTGCCCAACCCGCTGGATGCTGGAGGAGGTTGTGAAGGCTCGTCAGTGATGGCGGTGCTGATGATGGTGCCGCAGATGGTAGTGCTGGTGGCAGTGCCAATGGCGGTGGTGCTGACGGCACAGCCCCTGATGAGGATGGCGATGCACCCTCTCTGTCCTCTTTCCAACTTATCAACACAGATGGTCCAGGAAACACTATTGTTTCTATTCTGTCCATGACATTGGATGTTCTCACAGATGCCATGAGCTTGATGATAATATCAGGGAAACTCTTGCTTCACAAGAATGAGAACATTGAATAGACACTCACATGCAGCATGTTCAAGCAATCCATCAAATTCTCTCCATGCCTCAATAATCCAGCATTGATTTCATCACACCTGACATACCTATCCAGCAGGCCCAGGTCAGACCAATGCATTACATCGGCTTTGATTGCCTTCAAGTTGCTGACAGAGAGGGAGATGAATCTAATGGCCTGGAGAGAGAGAATGAACAAAGATTGAGGGAAACACACCTCTTTAAAGCAAACAGTCTCACAGTGGTCAGCAAACCATCAAGGATTGGAATATTGCTCCCTCTCAAGTCCTCCACAAAGAGGTGGAGAAACCTCATGACCCGGGATATAAGGTGCACGCATCCCTCTTTTCCATCATGCATGGTTTTAATGGCCTCACTTATCTCTGCCAAGACATCAATGATTTGAGTTACCAGTCCTACTAGTGCCCCTGGTAGGGCAGGAATATGGACTCGGATCGAAGCCACAGTGAGCACAGAATTCCATTCGGACCCTGTGTGATCATTGGGGGAGTCTGGATAAGTTGGCTGGGATCTGGCTGGAAGATCTGGGCTGATGGGTTGTGCGGTGGACGTGGATCCAGAAGGAATGGAATCAGTAGGTTGGGGTGACGGTGTTAGGTCCCTGTGTATTAAAGTTTTCCAGAATCTTCTGGGCAACATGGAAGCTGAGAAAATGAGTTTGAAGGCAATGTGAGGCAAGTTATCCAATACCTGAGCACAATTAAATAATTTACTGTACAACATGCATGCTGTTAGAGGAAAACTTAATAGGAAGCTGGGAAATCCTGAGCTATACATAGCAGAGGAAGATCGACTGATCACAATTAGCCTACGCAACATCTAATTGCCTGGGGTAGGCACCCAGAGAATGATAGAAGAGGTGGATGGAATGTGTACAGGCACCATTTTATCGGGAGGATCCTTTTCGTGACTCCTTGAGCCATGCAGCACCATCGGATTGTCCTATCGCTTACATATGCAATTGTCAGATCAGTTAGATACCATGCACCACCACAAAGACACCAGAACCAAAACATGTACCCAGACCTATAACAGAAGCTACACACACAGCCAAAGAAACCAGACAACACTCATTTAAACACCGAATAGATTGATTGATGTATGATATGGATCCATCCAACATCCCGACAGTCAACCACTCTTATGAGGGGCCACACTACACAGTACAGCTCTATAAGCCAAGGCCATCCACTTCCATCTGGGTTTGCAATGCTTCTCTGTGCTGTCCCATGTCTGAATAGTAACTTGAAAGCCTAGACAGTGCAGATGCAAAAGTCTTAGTAAAGAGGTCAGGGTGCCTTGCCACGAGGGGTTGGAACAAGTTCGCTGTTTCTTCAATTACCGGAAGAGCCTCAGGGATATGATCAAGATAAGACAGAATGTCAAACAGGTTGGAGAGTGAGCATGCTAGGCTGGCATTGAAAACTCTGGGTTGATCCACCATAAGCAGGTGGAAGATGTTCACAGCTTCTTCAATGGCTCCAAGTGCTTCTTCATAGCAGTCAAGGGCCGAAAGATGAAGGGAGGTATTGTTGAGAGAGTGGGCAAGTTTTGGCTGGAATTCATTGGATCGACTGGCTACCAGTGAGCGGTATATCTTCATAGCCTCCTCATTCTTCTCAAGTGCCTCCTGGTGACAGCCAAATTTTGAGAGAGATGTGGAGAGCCAGCCGAGAGAGGAGGTAAAGTCTTGATGAAATTCACCTGGTCGATCTGTCTCCAGCCGCCAGTAAATGCTCATGGCCTCCTCAATCACCTTCAGTGCTTCCTCATCATGGTCAAAATGAGAAAGATTACTGTAGAAGTTGCAGAGAGAGTAAGCAAGATGTGAATTGAATTCATCTGGTCGATCCACTGCTAGTGGGCAGTAAATGTTCAATGCTTCCTCAGTTGCCCTGAGTGCTTTCACATGGTGGCCACAGTCCAAGAGGCAAACAGAGAGTTGATCAAGAGAGTCAGTGAAAAATGGGTGGTACTCATTGGGTCGATACACCACCAGCCACCAGTAAATGCTCATGGCCTCCCCAATCACCTTGAGTGCTCCCCCACTGCGGTCAAATTGAGAAAGATCACTAGAGAAGTTGTGAAGGGAGCGAGCAAGACATGAATTGAATTCATTTGGTCAATCCGCTGCTAGTGGGTGGCAAATGTTCAATGCTTCCTCTGTTGCCGCAAGTGCTTCCACATGACGGTCAAGTCCCAAGAGGCGGGTGGAGAGCTTGTCAAGAGAGAAAGCGAGATATGGGCAGAACATATTGGGTCAATATGCTGCCAGCCGCCGGTAAATGCCCATGGCCTCCTCAATCGCTTGGAGTGCTTCCTCATTGCGGTCAAATTGAGAAAGATCACTGGAGAAGTTCTCAAGAGAGTGAGCAAGATATGGATCAAATACATTTGGTCAATCCACCGCTAAGGAACAGTAAATGTTCAAAGCTTCCTCAGTTGCCCCAAGTGCTTCCATGTGGTGGCCAGATTCTGTGAGGTGAATGGAGAGCTCATTAAGAGAGGAAGCAAGATATGGGCAAAATATATTGGGTCGATGCACCACCAACTGCTGGTAAATACTCACAGCCTCCTCAATTGCCTTAAGCACTTCCTCATTGTGGTCAAATTGAGAAAGATCAATGGAAAAATTCTCAATGCTGCGCATGAGGTGTGGGTGGAATGCATCTGGCTGTTCTGTTGCTAGTGAGCGGTAAATCTCCACCACCCATTCAGTTGCAGTCAGGGCTTCCCTACTGAGACCACATTCCAAATGGCAAGCAGACAGGGTGATGAATGAACAGGCATGATCTGGGCAGAATATATCCTGTCGATCTGCTACTAGCGAGAGGTAAAGGCATATGGCTTCCTCAGCCCTGGGGAGGCCCTCATCATGGCAGCCAAGAAGTAAAAGAGCCCTGGAAAGCTCTGTGAGAGAAGCAGCAAGGCCTGATATGTCTTGTCCCTCCTGGTGCAGACCAACTGCGGCATTCTGGACCTCAAAGGCCTCATCTGAAAGACCCAAGTCAGACAAATTGAATGATAATCAACTCATTTTGTCTGCCAGGGTGGCCACATCAAGTTCAGCCTGCACAATATTATTCAACTCATTCAAAAGCCTCAATGTGGTGGAGACTGTTTCGTAGAGTTGGAGGCCCAGATCCTTGCTCTGCAGCCAGTCACTTCTCCATCGTATAGATTGATTTCAAATTTCAGTGGGGACAGCAAGATCTGATACTATTACATATCACTGCCATTGCCAGACCCTACTAATTGCCGTTGCCCTCCTAGAGCCCCCAATTCTATTCCATTGCTCTCCAAATTCATACTGTAGATGCAGACGGAAGGCATCTAAGACCTTGAGCAAAACAATGTGTAGAAACTGCAAAATTGCTTGTTCAAGAAGTGAATCAGTCCTGAAATATATTAAAATTCAGTCATTTTGAATGCCCATAAATGGATTCACCAGGCCTGGGGCCCCCTCACTGTGATAAAACTGTTTGTTTGAAATGAGGAAGGTTCTTGACTATCTCTGGGTGGAATATGGGCATCTCTCATGTTGAGGCTCAGTGATGAAGGCCATCAGATTGATGGGCATTTTGATCCATGTAAGGTAAGCAAGCCACAACAAGTAAACAAACTACATCACCTCAACCACAAATTGCTAGCCCCTCCCACCAGCCTCCTCAGCATCATCCATGACCCCACCCAGCATGGATTGGGGCACCTGGATGTTCAATCCCATTCTGTTGGTGGATCTGTTGGAATTTTGAGGTATGCTCACCAGCCTGTCCCCACAACTTATCTGGGACCACCTCCACCTCTTGTCAGGCAACACATGGGGTCAAACGAGACCAGCATCCTTGGATTTGTGCCATCTTTGCCTCAGGTTACCAAGAATCAAGCAGCAGCAAGTAGTGGGTACACAGAAACCACCAAATGAAATTCAGGTCTCTGACTCGGATTCCTCTCCCAACCCCCAATTCTCATTATAATTGCCTATAATTTTTCTCAGAAGTAGATACTGTTATTTTCTATGTATATACCAAGTTTGAGGGTGATCCAAGAAGTTTGAGATGCTTAATTGCGGGATTTTTCTACTTCGTGGCAATTAGTGTGGGATAAATAGTACACTGTGCACACTCTCCATAAACTGAGAGATCTGTGTCACGAGATATGAAACATCACGGTTATGCCCAGTTTGCAGTACGGTCATCGCTGGGGATCTGTTCAGTTCTTCATGAGTGTAATCAGGCAGTGGGTTCAAGAACGGTAAGTACCTTGTGCCAAGGGACGTCGGGGTCACCCGTAATCCTACTGCTTCCAGGCAAGCTTGCACAGCAACTCCAATCTGCTCGAACATTGCCCGACCCGCTGGACACTGGAGGAGGCTGTGAAGGCTCTGCGAAGTCAGCGATGGGGGTGCTGATGATGGCACCCCAGATGGTGGTGCTGACGGCGGTGCCAGTGGCAGTGGCGCTGATGGCCCAGCCCCCAATGAGGATGAGGATGTGCCCTCTCGGTCCTCTTTCCGACTTATTAACACAGATGCACCAGGAAACACTATTGTTTCTATTCTGTCCACGACACTGGATATTCTCAGACACCACAAGCTTGGTGACAATATCAGGGCTCTGGCGTCACAAGAATGAGAACATTAAATAGACACTCACATGCAGCATGTTCAAGCAATCCGTTAAATTCTCTCTGTGCCTCAATAATCCAGCATTGATTTCATCACGCTTGATATACCTAGTCAGCAGGCCCAGGTCAGACCAATGCATTACATTGGCTTTGATTGCCTTCAAGTTACTGATAGAGAGGGAGATGAATCTAATGGCCTGGAGAGAGAGAACAAACAAAGATTGAGGGAAACACACCTCTTTAAGGCAAACAGTCTCACAGTGGTCGGCAAACCATCAGGGATTGGAATATTGCTCCCTCCCAAGTCCTCCACAAAGAGGTGGAGAAACCTCATGACCCGGGATATAAGGTGCACGCATCCCTCTTTTCCATTGCGCATGGTTTTAATGGCCTCACTTGTCTCCGCCAAGACATCGACGATTTGAGTTACCAGTCCTACTAGTGCTCCTGGTAGGGCAGGAATGCAGACTCGGATCGAAGCCACAGCGAGCGCAGAATTCCATTTGGACCCAGTGTGATTGTTGAGGGAGTCTGGATAGGTTGGCTGGGATCTGGCTGGAAGATCCGGGCTGATGGGTTGTGCGGTGGACGTGGATCCAGAAGGAATGGAATTGCTAGGTTGGGGTGATGGTGTTGGGTCCCTGTGTCTTGAAGTTTTCCAGAATCTTCTGGACAACATGGAAGCTGAGAAAAGGTGATGTGGTGCAAGTTATCCAATACCTCAGGACAATTAAATAATTTACTGTACAACATGCATGCTGTTAGAGGAAAACTTAATAGGAAGTCAGGAAATCCCAAGCTATATACTAGGCTTAATTATGAGGTCCCCTCATAATTTGGGACGAAGCTTCAGGTCTCCTGTGGTAGTTGCAAAAAGAAAAATTGGGACATCAAGTATATCCAAAGATTGATCTAGAAATGTGAAGCCGAGTGTTGTATATTTGGCTCTGAGAAACCAAAGTGCCAGTTCTCAATAATCAATTCTCATACGCCGCCCTAGAGAATCGACTGACGACTGATCACAATTAGCCTACACAACCTCCAATTGCATGGGGTGGGTTCCGGAAGGAAATTAAACGATAGGAGAGGACAAAGGATGTGTACAGGCACCATTTTATCGGGAGGATCCTTTTATCCGTGAGCCATGCAGCGCTGTCTGTAGCTTACATACGCGATTGTCGGATCGGTTAGACACCGGCCACCACCACAAAGACCCCTCCACAGCAACACGGGGGTGAATCTTGGATGCCTAAGATGCGATAAAAATAAGATGTTTTGACCAAATCCTAACCAAATCTTCCAAAATCCAAGATTTGACGAAGAACTACAGTTTTGGTTGAATCTTAGCTAAGTCTTTGTCGACGTCGTATTTGGAAACACTCAATGACCACTTGTCCCCATATATTTGTTTGCTTGTACCAATACTGGTGTATCCCTCATTAATATTGCACTTATTGAAGCTATTTGCGATGTAAGTAAATAAATACAATTCCGTCTGCCGTCTGCCATCTGCTGTCTGACAAATTTCGTTCCAATGAGATGAGATGTGATGTGCGAAAGATTTCTAGTGGCGGGGTGCCTTAAGGAGCTTGAGGCAACAAGTGCACAATCAGCTAGACAAAGCTGAGCAAAAGGAGAGCACAACTGACCCATGAGGAATGTGAGAGGATAAAGAATATACACCCGAGACGCCCATGGTCTTGAAGAAAAACCATGCACTGGATGGAAAATCAGTCCACGCCACTTAAGATGCAAGTCATATCAATGCCACAAACAATTTTGCGATCAACCACTGCATTACGCTGAGCTACGGATATGACAGTTTTAGAGTGGAACACAAGGATACCGAAACAAGGAACCCTACATAGTACAACCTAGTGGACAAGGTCAAATCCACGCTGTACGAGGTCAAGATGAATGTAGCTCACATCTGAATGAAGGCTACGAAGAAGATAATTGTGCTCAAAGTGTTGACGAAAAACCAATGCTTGGCAATGGTATCGGCATCGAAGAAGAACTGGGCGGCAGGTGCGGCCTCGCCTAGGAAATCTTGAGCCAAGGTCGCAATCCACCTGAAAATCTTGAATCCTGCATCGGACTTCAAGATGAAGAGTGCGATGACTTGCTGGAAGAAGAGGCCAACAATAACCATATTCCAGGGAATATCGTTGCGGGCATTCGAGGCCAGATAGAAGCCGAATTGGAATACAATGAGACCAAACACGGATATTGCACAGTCTCCATAGGTGCTACCCTGAGGGCACCATTACAAAATTATGAGGACCTGTGGTGAATCGAAATGAAGAGCTACTTGCCGGAGGGAGCTTAAACCCAAAGGCCAACCCAAAACAATCCCAATGAGTGCGAGCCACCCCATGGCAAGGCGGGTATGATAAGGGATAGAGAAGAAAGGGCGCGACACCAAGGGTTCCCAGACTGCACCGACAGGTCTTGTTACGACGGAGTTTGGAATAAACTGGAAAGCAATGATCCTTTGGACAAGTCAGAATGAGATAAGAGCGCGACGCACTCAATACCCGGACTCACAACATAAAGGTCCATGCCCAAAACGTATGAGGGATCTAATGGATATGCACAGTAAATTGAGCAACGGCAGGAAGTGTGTGTGTATTCATGTCCATACTGACCCAACGATGTCAAGAACTTGGCACAATGAGGGAACTAATCCACCACCCAAGGATAATGGCGATCCAAACGCAAAGAATGAACACCCTGTACTTGGCATACCATCCCTGCCCTGTCCTATCCATGCCTCTTCTTGCGGTATGAACGCAACGCCGTCATGTAAGGTCAACATAAGGCCAAACGAGACATGTGCTTTCACCTCGGCTAATGAAGGGTGATGAAGCAGCAATGACAGCCTCGACATCCGGGACATTCATGGTCTTGAAGAAAAACCATGTACTCGATGGAAAGTCAGTCCATGCCACTTAGGATCCAAGTCATATCAATGCCACAAACAATTTTGTCCCATTTACCATCTGCCATCTGCTGCCTGCTGCCTGCCATCTGCTATCTGCTATCCACCATCTGCTGTCAGTCATCCACTGTTAAGACAATGCACTCACAAATCAGGAATGCACAATGCAATCTGTGGAGACGGAGTCCCTCATATATGCAGAAAGGGGTATATTAGAGTGCATGGAATGGACTCACAAAGCCAGAAACGCGTGAACTGACCCTAAGAGAAGGCAAAGAGGTGGGCCGATCAATGAAGTACCTATCCCACAGATAATGGGAAAGAGTGCTTAAGAAACACGTCAAAAATAAAACCAATGGCAGTCAGACACGCCTGGAACAAGAGCAGGATAGTCTAGAGTCTTGTCACGACATACTAGGGCTGCATAGGTGGGGAGAGCGATGGTCAAGAGGACCCGGCAGTTCCCAGTGCTTGATACCATACCTCATCGAATGAGCTGGCTTTCCCATAGACTATTTGATACCACTACAATGCTTCCACTGGGGAAAAATACTGCTTCCCATTCCATGTCTGAGGTGGACCAAAACCTAGGCCAAGGTAGTGGGCCTTTGGGGAGACGTCTGGCCCATGGGCATGTCCAAGCGCGATCTGGTGGTACAAAAGTATCATCTAATCAAGTGGATACTTTGCGTGGACAAACCCCAAGTGCACCTCCAGTATGTTATATGTTTAGTTGACATGGATATATAATCATGACGTGCATACTCTTGTTGAATCTAAATCTATATCTTTACCATCTATTTAGAGCCATGCAGTAAAGCTAACTGGCATGGGAGGGGTTGGAGATAATGCTGCTTATGATAACACAGATCCGCCTCGAAAGAAACCACGACTCGTGCCCACGAAAGGATCCATACTTTCACTCCCACAATTCCCGGCGTCTTCTGTATCTCCATCTGGCTCCAATATCGCATCGTTGCGTCCATCAGGACCTCTTCCCTCTCCACGTGAGACTATGCACGCGCCTTCCTCATATCAAGGGAATGGGACTAACACTCTGGGACGCCTCGGCACCAAAGTTGATGGACTTGACAACACCTTGAAGTGATTCCAGGAGAGGGTCGAAGTCTTCCAGAAGATAATCAGTGCCATGGACAGCGAGCTAAAAACCCTTCAATCCTCGTTTAATGAAGAGAGGACCGCACGCATCGCTCTCGAGAAAAAGCTCAGTATTCTTGATGCCCAGATCCAAGAGAATGCTCGAGAGGATGAGCCTTACGTGTCCAGTGGAGGACAGGATATCCAACCCGTTATCCCGAAAGAAATAGTGAAGGGAAAGACGAAGGGGAAGGGTAGGGCTGAGGATAAAGACCCCCATCGTGGAGATTTCCTTGTATGTACCCATCCCTTCAGAATATGAGAATCTGCTCATCTGCTACATATTTTACTAAGGCCATCACATCGGCTGCATTTTACAAGATGATGGGATGCAAAGGTACCAAAGATCTCCTGGATCCGCTTCCTAATGGAGATTATTGGATTGATCGTGACAGTGATGAATACCTTCGACCCAACTGGAAAAAGGATTGGAAGGGTGCCAATGATGCATGGGAATTTCCACTCATCAATTTTGTCAGGACAAACGGACCCACCTTGGCCAAACGACCTGGTTTCGATATGTCAGCATCATGCTTCTCAAACGCAGATATTGGGAAGAGGATTAAGGCCCTCTTTGTCGCTGCAAAGGCTAAATACATGCTATCGGATTCTAAGCATCGATGCTATCGCTCAAACTGGTCGACAGAATATAAGGAAAACAAGGGTGTGTATCTCCCTTTCCCCCTTTACTCCCGATCCACCGGACTTTCTGATGTGAAGAAATTAAAGAAAGCCCTTGAGCGCCGGGAGGCCCGCTCATCCACAAAATTTCAGCATCCTTCCTACAACTTTATGTTCGATGACGACTATCAGTCTACTGATCTATCGGACTCGAATGGAAATACATCAGCTCCTTGGACATCCTACCCCTGAGCATACATGACAGATGAAGTACGCTCATCCTCTTTGAATAGTAATGAGCATGACTCACTTGCAGACAGGCCCAGGGCTTCTTTGAGGAACTCGATGCTGCTGTTATTGAATGGCGAAACAAAACCAAACAGGAAACAGGTCAGAAGAATCCTACCATGCACCATGCACGACATCGTGACTTCATGCTTCTCAATCAATGCGATATTCCAGTTGTTCCTGTCGAGAGGTCTCATAATCGCATCGCCCCTAGATTTGTGCATCAGGATTACCTTGAGGCTCACCCTGAACACCACACTCGAATTGCTGATAACAATGAGGAGTGGAATGGCGAATCCGAAGAGCGCAGCCCCAACTCGGACAGTAGAATGAACAATCACTCAGAACTTGCTGGTCTCAATGACGACGGTGGTGATGAGGGCGAGTCTCCACAGTCTGAGGATGATGAAGATCACACGAAGGAGCCCAATGACGATCACTACTATTATATCGATCCGAGCCTCATGGATGAGACCTCGGAAGACGATGGAGAGATTCCTCAGTTCTATCGACTGAGTGGTGCATACAACTGATGAGGCCATGAATGACCTCAAGATCTTGCTATCATCCTCACTACTTTCTCAGTCACAACATCTTTGTCCATTGACATCGGATTCTCACTCATGGCCTTGGCCAACTCATGGCTGTACTTGCTCACTTGCTCATGGTCTCACTCAGTGTCACATTCTGCCTGCTTCTGGGTTCCTGTTGCTCGCTTTCAAATCCCTCATTGCTCCTGGTATTCTCTTCTTCTGTCTTGTTGCTCTGTTTGGTGGTCTCCAATTTCCTTGCACTCTCACTGCCAATGTCCTTATTCTTGTTCACTTAATTTTGAAATTGGGCTCATTTCCATATATATTTTGTAATCAGCTAAAATGGCATATAGATGCTCATGCAAAACATATATATATTAAATAGGTTCTTGACCTTTCTAGTGAGGTGTGAGAGATGTTAGCATGGGATACCAATAGCAAAAAAATGCAGTTTCAGTCTCTTACATGGTCATATGCGATTGTCACCCAATATTGGCCTTCAGGATGGGGCACAGTTGCCAAGACAAACAGACCACTCAGACGATTCAATCCTACTAGCTCAAGTTTGCTGAGTTGGCCATAGACCCATGTGTGGATCCCAAGTTCAGAACCCCTAATTTTGGTGAGACAGGAGCAAGGCATAGGGAAACTAGTAACATACCACCATGACCATGGGAATTCTGGCACATCTTCATTCCATACAAAGTACTGCACCATTGCAAAGTTGGCAGTAATAATATCACCTGGATCTTGACAGTCCTGTGACAAACCTATGATGTAGACAATTTCAACTGGGATCCGGCCATCAATGTAGGCATATCGAGATGAGGCCCCTCGTGAAGTGGATCCAGCACCATATCGTGTCCCTTGTATTGTAACATAGTCATATGACCAGAATGATGTTGATAGAAGTGGTATGCCTTGATCATGCTGAGCCATATCTGAGATCAGTCTGAACTTGGGCAGCCAGATATCTTGTAATGTGTCCAGCACAATACGATAAAGTGGCTCCCCAATCTCATTCCCCAGCAGCCGCAGGTCGAGGCCATGACTACTCTTTGAGAACACAATATCATCTAGGAAGAATCCCAGTTAAAATTGAATATAGTGTGAACATGGGAGCATACCATTGTCATCAAGTGACATTGCTGCAATCATCTGCAGCAGTGTACCCCTCTTTCGGAACCCATCAACACCACCTTTAAGATGTCCATCAAGTAGCTCAATGACTGCTATATCATCAGCTGAAGGGTCCTCAAGCCCATGGAGATGGGTGTTCTGGGGAAAGTTGAAAGATGGATAGATGAATACAAAGTCATGATTAGAAACTCACCAAGTCCTGCACAAGTCCACTTTTCACCCAAGAACGAAGGACTGTGCCTTCAACTTCACCTCCAGCATGCCCATTAGTATTGAAACGAGACAGTATCTTGTTATTCCGCTCAAAAGCAAATAGCCATGTTGCATAAGGTGGTCCATTTCGCAGGATGCCTTCAGGGGCAGGGTGATGAAGGAAGATGTGAAAATATGGGGTGAGGTGACAATTCATTCATGTCCATTCCTGAAAAGCTTGACTGCATAGGCTCTGGGCATGAATCACATCACCACAGCTCAGTGCCTGAGTGTTCAGTTTCCGGAGGCCAACAAGGGTCTTGAGAACTTGATCATAGTGTCGAGCAAAGTTACAGTTCATCTTTAGGTTTGTGACTCCAAGGATATCAATGTCAGTTGCCCAGGCCATCCAATTTAAGTATGTCCTCCGCCGAGCTTGAAATAATGTCTCCAGGAGATGGAGAGACTTTGCAACAAGGCTGCCAGGTGGAGGGATGTCTGCAGTCATGTTCGGTATGGTGCCGCATGCTGCCAGGCAACATATAAGTAGAGGGGTGCAATGAGTGCAAAAGTCCTCCATTGGTCTGCTTTGATTCATCCTCCACTAAGGATCTGGTCAAGCAGCATATCAGAATCATTCACATCACAGTTTTGGATACAAACATTGTTTGGCAGACATCCAATACCATGTGGCCAGACTATTGTCTGCATCCATTCTTCACATTGAGGCAAGGGATTGTTCCCACATCCACGACAGTAAAACAAACCACCACCAAGCAAGATATTCCTAAATATATGGGGAAGTATCGCTGGGAGAACCAGAGTCTCAGGGAACAGCATGTAAAATTGTGAAAGATTACAGGTACACTCACTAAGAAACATTGCATGCATAAGGTCTACTGGTGAATTTTTGGGGCCCCACTGTGCAAGGCCATCAAGCATTGAGAACCTTTTCCCATATTGCTCAAATAAATGAGTCTGTCCGGCTGTTGTCGATGCCCATTTTGAGAAGAATGCATGTTGAGCTCTCTCCATGTCATCATGACACTGAAATGCTGCAAAAATGAAAAGAATCTCATCAACAAATCCATAATTCCTAACCAATATTGGACATACTACTTGAATCAAAGCCAGATGGGTCACTCATCGCCGAGAGATGCAGATTGCAGAATGAGCAAAAATGTTTGAGGTGGGAAAAAGAAGCGGCGCCAGCAATCTTTCGACTTGCCGGAAGATCTGATGCATTGACAAATACCTTGGCATGTACTTCCTGGAGGTGAGAAAAGCCATGAACCTTGAAAAAATGCCTTTTTGAGACAGTAAGGCGATGCGCATACGAAGTTCCAATGTAAGGCTTGCCTCGTTCAAGCTTCAGCATCTCCCGGACAAAGGGTTCGATAATTTGGTTAAGCTGCTCAAGCGATGGCTCATTTGGTCCAGGTATCGTGGCAAGCAAGAGTGTTTCTTCACGCAGAAAGCGAATTCCATGAGGGAGATTACCAAAGATAGCATATATGGCCCCGACACTGTGAGCATTGCCCCACTTGTTTGCCTGATACCTAGGTGCAATCAATTAGCTTCATACGAGAGGCAGGGACTACAGTTTGCGGACCAATCAACATTGATTATAACAAATAAGCCACATGGGAGGGAGGCGAAGCGCTGACACTGTTGATGAACATCCACATCCTCGATCAAAAACCCCCCAACACGACGTCGCTCCAAACGAGCCGTGGCTTCTTGCCAGCCCCAACCATCTGTGATATCGTGCAAAGGCTCATCAATGTCATGCATCGTGTAATGTTCCACCTCGCTGACAGGAGCCGCTGCCCCAGGCTCGTCGCCTTCACATCTCCAGTGCTGGAACTGATTGTATTTTCCAGGCCTGAGAAGGATACGCTGGAGTGCAGGAATGATTGGCGCATACGAGAATAATTTAGTGGGTGTGCGCTTCGATTTGCCGGTGGCAACAACCTTGGTTGTCCAAAGAATTCCGGGACAAGATAGGACGGTGCAAGCTGGCGAGTTGCTGAGCTTGAGGAGACTAAGCTCATGCCGTTTCCAGCACACATTGCACATCAGATAGTATACAATGAATGGCTTGGTACTGATTCCAAGGCGCCGCTCGACAGCAGGCAGATTCAGGGCCATCTCATCGAGACCTATAAACTCAATGCTGTGTTTGGTATATATAGACTCGAAAAGGGCATGCTGGCCGACAAGGAATTTGTGAACCGTAGCATCGGGAGCGCGATCGAACATGGACATTACGAAGGCACGAATATATGCATTCCGAATCTCAGGAGCCTTGGCGAATGCTGGGGGGATTGTATCTAGCTCCTGCACGGCTTCGAGAACATCAAAATCATCGTCAGCACAGATATTGTCATTCTTGATGAACAACGGATCATCCTCCAAGTTTATATCAGGAGAGTCGTCGTCATCCTCTCCTGCTAATCCATGAGTTCCAGTTGCTTCGAGGGTATCAAAGTATTCCGGATTGGGGATAGGCATTGTGCAGACGTCATTTTGGGAATAGCTTTCATATTCGTCGAAGTCTTGGGGCGGATCATCGAGCGCATAGGTGCCATTGGGTATGGACAGAGATGCCGGGTCTTGCTGGCCATCTGGCTCATCTGCCTGCGAAATATCTCCGAGCTCATCTGTATCAAACTTTCGAAGTCACTAGCCATTCCTCAGTGGATCCGATTTATAAAAAATGCTAGCCTGCTTCAGGCTCCAAATCCCAGGTTCTATCATGGTCAACTAGGCCGTCGGGTATGGATTCTGAGCTGGCCTGGTGCCCCCTGTTAGGATGAACACCGAGACGCTCCTGTTCACGTATTTCATCTTGTTCTTTTCGTAAGTGAAGGATGATATTGGAAGGAAGTCGGAACTGGCGCGAGCCATCGGGCAGCAAGCATGACGAACAAGGGCACGGTTGCTTCTTGCGACCCTGATGAGAGGATAGGCATTCACTGTACCAATTGATGAAAAGAGGCAAAGGACATGGCGCATATGCCAAATATGACTCACCATTGTAGAAGAAGCACGTCCTGTTGCTGCTTATAAGCGACAAATGAACGAACAAATCTCTGAACTCAATGTGGCAGAGGCGGGTAATCCCGGTGAGGCGGGAAATTCGCTAAGTCCTTTTCTGTGTTGTATACGATCAAGACACCTTTCATATATTTTTGATGCGCACATGCGCGCGTGGCTACATATATATACGCAACGAGGATATGCAAAAGACTAGGGAAAATTAAAAATTTGAGAAAAACATGCAGTTTTTACTGAATCTTTTGCATCAAGATTCAACCCCGTTTTGCTGTGCTCAAAACCAAAATGTGTAACCAGATTTATAACGGGAACTACAGCGGAGCACGGCCAAAGAAATCTGAATTCAAGGCCACAGCGACTCGAAACCAAAGCCCAGACTTGACAACGCCGATTCAAACACGAAATAGGCCCAACAAAGGCAGGGGCCACCACGTCACAAACGGATGGATCTGCCTGTCTTCCCCAGTAACACTCCACCGTACCCGGCCCAGTCTCAAATATCAAAGGGTTCCACAAGATAGTGCCGACATATATGTCATGGATCATCCCACAGAACGTACCACTCTTATGAGGGCCATGCAGCACAGGGCTATAAGCCAAGACCATCCGCCTCTGTTTGAGCTCGTAGCGCTTCCTCGTGCTGCCCCATGCCTAAATGGCAACGTGAAAGCCTGGACAGTGCTGACGCGAAAGCTTTAGCAAAGACGGCAGGGCGTTCTGCCGCGAGGGTCGTAGCAAGTCCACCGTTTCTTGAATTACCGGAAGAGCCTCAGGCATACGACCAAGATTAGAAAGAACGTGGAAGAGGTTGGAGAGTGAACGCGCTAGCTTGGAATTAAAGATACTGGGTCGATCCGCCGCAAGCGGACGGTAAATGCTCAATGCTTCTTCGATGGCTGCAAGCGCTTCCTCATGGCGACCAAGTTCCGAAAGACGACGGGAGACATTGCTGAGAGAGTTGGCAAGATTTGAGGGGAATGCATCGGGTCGATCCGCGGCCAGCGAGCGGTATATGTTCACGGCTTCCTCATTCTTCTCAAGTGCCTCCTTGTGACGCCCAAATAGTGACAGATGGACAGAGAGGTTGCCGGCAGAGCGGGCGAGGTGCGGACGAAATACATCTGGTCGATCTGCCGCCAATGGGCGGTAAATGCTCTCGGTCTCCTCACTCACTTTGAGGGCTGCTTCACGGCGGCCTAATTCCAAAAGAAAGACAGAGAGATTGCCAAGAGAGTTGGCAAGGTCTGGCCGAAACACATCCGGTCGATCTATAACCAGGAGCCGATAAAGGCCCACAGACTCCTCGCTCGCCTTGATTGCTTCTTGAAGACGGGAAAATTCCGAAAGAGAGACAGAGAGGTTGCCTAGACAACGAGCGAGATCTGGACGGAACACATCTGGGCGACCCTCGGCCAATGAACGGTAAAGTCTCATCGCCTCCTCACTCGCCTCAAGTGCGTCCGCATGGCGACCAAATTCTGTAAGGCGAGCGGAGAGATTGCTGATTTGGCGAGCAAGATCTGGTTGGAATGCATTGGGTAGATCCACAGCCAACGGGCGGTATATGCTCATGGCCTCCTCACATGCACCAAGTGCTTCTCGATGGCGACCGAATTCGGAAAGATAGAGAGAGAAGTTGCCCAGAGAGCGAGCGAGATATGGAAGGAATACATCTGGTTGATCTGTTGCTAGTGTGCGATAAATGGCCAAGGCTTCCTCAGTTGTCTTGAGGGTCTCCTCGCGCCGCCCAATTCCTGAAAGGCGAATGGAGAGGCTGTGAAGAGAGTCAGCGAAATCTGATCGGAATACCGGTCGATCCGCGGCTAGCGGGCGGTAAATGTTCACAGCCTCTTCATTTGCCTTGAGCGCTTCCTCACGTGGATCAAATTGCGTAAGATGAGTTGCGAGGTGACCAAGGCAGTGAGCAAGATCTGAGAGGAATACATCGGGTAGACCCGTCGCCAACGGGCGGTAAATCTCCACAGCCTCCTCACTCGCCCTGAGTGCTTTAGTATGCCGGCCAAGGTCCGAGAGATAGATAGAAAAGTTGCCTAATGAACGAGCAAGATCGAAGCGGAAGGCTTCTGGGCGATCAGCCGCTAGCAAGCGATAAATCCCCACAACCTCCCTCAGTAGCCTTGAATGCTTCCTCGCGACGGCCAAAGCCTGAAAGACGAATGGAGAGGTCGCCAAGTGAGCGAGCAAGAAGTGGTCGGAATACGTCCGGTCGAACGTCCGCTAGTGGGCGATAGATACTCACAGCCTCCTCGCTATTCTGGAGGGCTTCCTGACGGCGGCCAAAGTCCCAGAGACGCACAGAGAGATTGTGAAGAGAGCGAGCGAGATGTGCACGAAACACATGCGGTTGATTCGCCGCTAGTGGGCGATAAATGCCCACCGCCTCCTCACTCGTCTTGATCGCTTCCTCATGCCGGCCAAATTGAGAAAGATCAGTGGAGAAGTTGTCAAGAGAGCGAGCGAGATGTGGACGGAATACATTTGGTCGGTCTGCTGCTAGTGGACGGTGAATGGTCAGGGCTTCCTCACTTGCCCCGAATGCTTCCAGATGGCGGCCAGATTCCGAGAGACGGGTGGAGAGATTGTTAAGGGATCGAGCGAGATATGGGCGGAACATCTTGGGTCGATATGCCGCCAGCAGGCGGTAAATACTCACGGCCTCCTCAATCACTTCGAGTCCTTTCTTGCGGTCCCCAAATTCCAAAAGATCAATGGCAAGATTCTCAAGGCTGCGAGCGAGGTGTGGACGGAACACATCTGGTTGTTCTTTTACTAGTGAGCGATAAATTTCCACGGCCTGTTCAATCGCTGTGAGTGCTTCCTCATGAAGACCACACTCCGAACGGCAAGCAGACAGGGCGATGAAAGAAGAGGCAAGATCCGGGCGGAATACCTCCGGTCGATCTGCTACTAGTGAGAGGTAGAGGTAGAGGCGTATGGCCTCCTCGGCCTTGCGGAGGGCTTCATCCTGGCGGCCAAGACGCAAAAGAGCCCTGGAAAGCTCGGTGAGAGAAGCGGAGAGGCCTGATACGTCCTGTCCCGTCCGGTGCAGGGTAACTGCGGTGCTCTGCACCTCAAAGGCCTCATCCCAAAGACCCAAGTCGGACAGATTCAACGATAATTGGCTCATTTTGTCGGCCAGGGTGGCTACGTCGAGTTCGGCCTGCGCAGTATTATGCAACTCGTTCAAAAGCTCCAATGTGGTAGACACCGTTTCGCGAAATTGGTCGGCAGGATCCCCGCTCTGTGGCCAGTGAGTTCGCCATCCTATAGACCGTTCTTGGTTTTCGGTAGGGACAGAAATATCCGGTAGAATACTGTCCACTTTCACCGTAAGCTCGGAGATCTGTGTGGTGAGATCTGAAACATCATGGTCCTGCCCAGTTCGCAGTACAGTCATTGTTGGAGATCTGTTAGATTTCTCATGAGCATAATCAGGTATTTAGTTCAAGAATGGCAGGTACCTTGAGTCAGGGGGCGCTGGGGTTGCCCGTAAACCTACGTCTTCCAAGCGAGCCTGCACAGCCACTGCAATCTGCTGGAACAATGTCTGACCCACTGGACTCTGGAAAAAGTCTTGGACGCTCTGCAAAGTCACTGATGGTGGTGCTGACGATAGTGCGGCAGACGGTGGTGCGGCAGACCGCAGTGTCGCGGACCGCGGCATCGCGGACGGTGATGCCACAGACGACGGTGTCGATGGCGAAGCCCCCGACGAGAGTCCCAATGGGTCTTGTCCGTCCTCTCTCCGAGTCATTAACGCAGACGCAGACGGGCCAGGAAACATGATTGTTTCTATTCTGTCCGCGAGATTGGATGCTCTCATAGATGCCACAAGCTGAACGATATTATCAGGGAAGCTCTTGCTTCAGGAGAATGAGCACGTTGAATAGACACTCACATGATGGATATTTAAGCAATCAGTCAGATTCTCTCCGTGCATCAATAGTCCGATCTTGATTTCTTCACGCTTGAGAAACCTATCGAACGGGCCCAATTGAGACCAACGCTTTACATCGGTTTTGATTGCCTTCAAGTGACTGATAAAAAAGAAAAAAGATAGGTTTGAGCACCCACAAAAAAAAAGGGCAAGGATTATTGTAATGGGCAGCACACCTCTTTAAAGCAAACAGCCTTATAGCGGTCGGTGAACCACCAGGAATTGGAACATTGCTCCCTTTCAGCTCATTCACAAAGGAGTCGAGAAACATCATGACGCGGAAGAGAAGGCGCACACATCCCTCTTTTCCGTCGCGCATAGTCTTAACGATCTCACTTATTTCTGATGCGACATCGAGGACTTGAGTCACCGGGCCTACTAGTATTCCTGGTAGAGCCGGAATGTGGACTCGAATCGAAGCCGCAGCGAGCGCAGAATTCCATCCGGTGCCAGCATGATCATGCAGGTAATCTGGGTACGGTGGCTGGGGTCTGCTTGGTGGATACGTTGGTTGAGATCCGACTGGAAGATCAGGGCTGGGGTGTGGCCGCGGTGGAGGTAGAGGTGGACCCGGAAGCGATAGAATCGCTAGGTGGGGGTGATGGCGATGGGTATTGTAAAGAGAGCGAGCAAGTTCATGGGGTGGAACACATTGGGTCGTTATGCCGCCAGCCGCCGGTAAATTCTCACAGCCTCCTCAATCACCTCGAGCCTTTCTTGCGGCTTCCCCAAATTCCAAAAGATCAATGGAAAATTCTCAAGGATCTGCGAGCGAGTGTGGACGGAATACATCTGTTCTTTGTTACCAGTGTGCGATAAAGGTCCAGCAGCCTGTTTCAATTGCGTGAGAGCGCCCTCATGGAGACCGCATTCCGAACGACAAGCGGACAGGCGATGAAGAAGAGGCAAGATTGGGCTGAATATCTCCGATCGACCTGCTACTAGGGAGAGTAGAGGCGTGTGGCTTCCTCGGCTCTAACGGAGAGCCTCATCGTGGCGGTCAAGGCGCAAAAGAACTCTTGAAAGCTCGGTGGAGATGCAGCAGGCTCTGTACGTCCTGTCCCGTCTGTGCAAGAATAACTGCGGTACCTGCACCTCACAAAGGCCTCATCCCAAAGACCAAGTCGGACAAATTAATGATATTGGCTCATTTGTCTGCCAGGGTAGCCACGTTGAGTTTAGCCTCCCAAATATTTTGCAGCTCGGTAAAAGCTCCCATCGTGGGATGGACACCGCTTCGCCGAGTTGCTAGTCCGGGACGTCGCTCTGCGGCCAGTCACTTCTCGCATCCTATCGACCGTTCTTGGTTTCTGTAGGGACAGAAGATCCGTAGTGATACTGTCCACTTTCGCCGTAAGCTTAGAGATCTGGGCGGCGAGATATGGAATATGTGGTCATGCTCCAAGTTTGCACTGAAGTCATCTCTGGAGATCTGTTATGGTAGTGCATGAGCCTAATGAAGTACTTGCTCAAGAATGGTAGATACCTTGGGCCAGTCGGCGTGAAGATTGTCCTATCCGTCCTCTTCCAGCGTGGACTCAAAGCCATCCGCCAATCTGTCGGTCAACACCACCTGACCTGCCGGACGCTGGAGAAAAGTCTTGAAGGCCTGAAAAGTGTGCCGTTTTCGGAGCTATATGATGGCTCTCCCCTCTCTCTCCGAGTTTTACTAACATCAGATGGACAGGAACACTATTTCTTGATATGGCTGTTCCGCGAGCTTGGAGTTCTCACAGACGCATTGAGCTTGATAATAATATCAGGGACCTCGGCTTCTCACAAGAATAACCTTTGAATGGACACTCACATGGGTGGAGTTCAGCCAATCTGTCAGATTCTCTCCGGCATCAACAGTCCAGTCTTGATTCATCACCTTGAATCCTATCCAGTGGGCCCTAATTCAACCAACGCATTAATTCGTGTTATGATGCCTTCAAGTTCTGGCAGAAAAAAAAAAAAAGCATAGTGGTGTAAGAAAATAGGACTAAACGATGAAATGGTGCCTGTACGTATCCTTCCTCTTCTATCCTTCAATTTCCTTTAGTCGCCCATCTGACGACGCGATTAGCGGGTTGCTAGACTAATCGTGACCAGTCGGTTTCTCCCTTCCTCCCTGAGTCTCCACAACACAGGCCGATCGATCACAAAAGATCTGGGAAAAGCAAGGGCCACCAAACGGATGAATGTGCGATGCTTACCCCAGTATCAATGCACCACACCCAGTCTCGAACGTCGAGTGGTTCCATAATGTAGGAGCAACACAGATGGACCAACGTGCATCCCGCCAGCCAACCACTAGCACTCTTATGAGGCTCATGCCACGGCTCGGAGTCGATGAAAAAAGAATGTCCCAAATGACCTTATCCTCATTATATCGCTTTTCCGCTTACACTCAGTGACTCCTACCATTTTTTAAATTAATAATTCTCTCAAGGCTGCGGTACATGTACAAAGAAATCATAATCTGTTGGAGTTAGTGAGTACTCTGCGACTCGAGCTACGGCAATACTGTACTAGTCCACACGTCTATAATCATCTTCCTCTGTCTTCCTCTTCGGGGTATGAACCAGCCTTGCAGATCCAACGCCATATACGAACGACGTAGCAAAGACGGGATGGTTAGGTCTCGCTGGTTCTTGAATCACCCGACGAGCCGGGATGCGCCGCATAAATTTATTTCGGAGACGGTGGAGCGTGAGTGTTCGTAGGTCAGAAATGAAGACGCTAGGTCGATCCACCTGCAAGCGAGGCAGGTAGATTTCCATGGCTTCTTCGATGGCGGATCCAACGCTGTCCTCATAGCGCTCAAGTTTCATAAGATGAAGGAGATATTCCTGAGGGTGTTGGCAAGACTTTGGGATGGAATACATTGGGTCGATTTGCCACAAGCGGGCGGTATATGTTCTCCGCCTCCTCATTCTTCTCGAGTGCATCCTTGTCACGTCCGATCTCGAGAGATGGATGGAGAAGGTTACCGAGAGAGCGGGCGAGGTGGGGACGAAGACATCTGGCCGATGCTCTGCTAATGGACGATAAATACTCACTGTCTCCTCACTTGCTTCTGAGGGCTGCTGACTGTCGCCAATTTCCGAAAGAAACACAGAGAGATTGCCCAGAGAGTTGGCAAGATCTGGTCGAAACACATTCGGTCGATCTACCTGCCAGTAGTCGATAATGCCCCACGGACTCCTCGCTCGCTTTGACCGCATTCCTCATGACGGTCAAATTTTGAAAGAGAGACAGAGAGGTTGCCTAGACAACGGGCAAGATCTGGACGGAATGCATCCGGCCAATCCTTTGCCAATGAACGGTAAATTCTATCGCCTCCTCACTTGCGTCCAGTGCATCTGCATAACGGCCAAATTCTGAAAGGCCTCCAGACAGATTGCCAATAGAACGAGCAAGATCTGGGCGAAACGCATCGGGTAGTTCCACAGCCAACGGACGGTAAATATTCACGGCCTCCTCACATGCCTCTAGTGCTTCTCGATGGCGACCAAATTCAGAAAGATAGACAGAGAAGTTGCCCAGAGAACGAGCGAGATCGGGACGGAATACATCTGGTCGATCTGTTGCTAGTGGGCGATAAATGCCCAGGGCTTCCTTAGTTGCAATGAGGGCCTCCTCGCGGCGCCCAATCTCTGAAAGGCGAGCGGAGAGGCTGCGAAGAGAGTCAGCGAGATCTGACCGGAATACCGGTCGATCCGCTACGAGCGAGCGGTAAATGTTCACAGCCTCTTCATTTGCCCTGAGTGCTTCCTCACGTCGGCCAAATTGGGTAAGATTACCTGAGAGGTTACGAAGGCAGTGAGCAAGATCTGGGAGGAATACATCGGGCAGACCCATTGCCAACGGCCGGTAAATCTCCACAGCCTCCTCACTCGCCTGAGTGCTTTATGATGCCGACCAAGTTTCGAGAGACACATGGAAAAGTTTCCGAGTGAACGAGCGAGATCGGAACGGAATGCTTCTGGCCGATCAGCTACTAGCAAGCGATAAATTCCCACAACCTCCTCAGATGCCTTCAGTGCCTCCTCGCGGTGGCCAAAGCCTGAAAGACGAACGGAGAGGTCGCCAAGGGAGAGAGCAAGAAGTGACCGAAATACATCCGGGCGATCGACTGCTAGTGGGCGATAGATACTCACGGCCTCCTCGATATTCTGCAGGCTTCCTTTCGGTGACCAAATTCGGAGAGACGGGCAGCGAAATTATGAACTGAGCGAGCGAAATTGGCCCGAAATACATTCGGTCGATCTGCTGCCAGCGGGCGATAAATGCTCACAGCCTCCTCACTCGCCTCGAGGGCATCCTTATGACGGCCGAATTGAGAAAGATTGGTGGAAAGGATGTCGAGAGAGCTAGCAAGATGGGACGGAAGACATTTGGTCGATATGCTGCTAGTGGACGGTGGATCATCAAGGCTTCTTCACTTGCCCCAAGTGCTTCTACATGGCGGCCAGATTCCGAGAGGCGAGCGGAGAGGTTGTTAAGAGAGCGAGCGAGGTATGGGCGGAACATATTAGGTCGGTATGCCGCCAGCTGCCGGTAAATTCTCATAGCCTCCTCAATCACCTCGAGCCCTCTCTTGCGCTGCCCAAATTCCAAAAGACAAATGGAAAGATTCTCAAGGCTACGAGCGAGGTGTGGACGGAATAGATCTGGTTCTTTGTTACCAGTGAGCGATAAGTGCCCACAGCTTGTTCAATTGCCGTGAGCGCGTCCTCATGGAGACCGCATTCCGAACGACAAGCAGACAGGGCGATGAAGGAAGAGGCAAGATCTGGGCGGAATATCTCCGGTCGACCTGGTACTAGTGAGAGGTAGAGGCGTGTGGCTTCCTCGGCTTCGCGGAGGGCCTCATCGTGGCGGCCAAGGCGCAACAGAACTCTAGAAAGCTCGGTGAGAGAAGCGGCGAGGCCTGATACGTCTTGTCCCGCCCGGTGCAGGATAACTGCGGTAGTCTGCACCTCAAAGGCCTCATCCCAAAGACCCAAGTCGGACAAATTCAATGATAATTGGCTCATTTTGTCTGCCAGGGTAGCCACGTTGAGTTTGGCCTCCGCAGTATTATGCAACTCGTTCAAAAGCTCCAATGTGGTGGACACCGTTTCGCCGAGTTGGTGTGCCGGATCTTCGCTCTGCGGCCAGTCACTTCTCCATCCTATAGACCGTTCTTGGGTTTCGGTGGGGACAGCAAGATCCGGTAGGATACTGTCCACTTTCACCGTAAGCTCAGAGATCCGGGCGGCGAGATCTGAAATAGGGTGGTTATGTCCAGTTTCCACTAAAGTCATCGCGGGAGATCTGTTTGGTAGTGGATGAGCGCAATGAGATACTTGGATCAAGAGTGGTAGATACCTTGGGTCAGTCCGCGTCAGGATTGTCCCTAATTCCGCCTCTTCCAGGCGGTCCCGCAAAGCTTCCGCAATCTGCTCGAAGACCACCCGACCCGCCGGACGCTGGAGGAAGTCTTGAAGGTTCTGCAAAGTCACCGTTTGCAGTGCTGATGGTGATGGCTCTCCCTCCTCTCTCCGAGTTAGTAACACAGATGGACCAGGAAACACTATTTTTTCTATGCTGTCCGCGAGGGTTGATGTTCTCACAGACGCCATGAGCTTGATGGTAGTATCAGGGAACCTCGGGCTTCAGAAGAATAACGTTGAATAGACACTCACATGGTAGATGTTCAAGCAATCCGTCAAATTCTCTCCATGCATCAATAGTCCAGTCTTGATTTCATCACGCTTGAGATACCTATCCAGCGGACCAAATTCAGACCAACGCTTTACATCGGTTTTGATTGCTTTCAAGTTGCTGGCAGAAGAGAAAAAAAAAAAAGGATCGTTGGTCTAAGCTCCTAGAAAAAAAAAAGGGTTTAAAGATTGTAGTGGGAAACACACCTTTTTAAAGCAAACAGTCTCACAGCGGTCGGCGAACCATCAGGGATTGGAACATTGCTCGCTTTCAGCTCATTCACAAAGGAGTCGAGGAACATCGTGACGCGGAATAGAAGGTGGTCGCAGTCCCTTTTTCCTTCGCGCATGGTTTTAACGACCTCACTTATCTCCGCTAAGACATCAAGGACTTGGGTCACAGGGCCTACTAATGCCCCCGGTAGGGCAGGAATGTGGACTCGAATCGAAGCCAGAGCGAGCGCAGAATCCAATCGGGAGCCGGCGTGGTCGTGGGGGTAATCTGGATATGTTGGCTGGGATCTAGTCGGAGAATAGGTTGGCTGAGATCTGCTTGAATCGTCAGGACTGGTGCGTTGAGCGGCGAAGGTGGAGGTGGATACCGAAGGGATAGAATCGCGAGGTTGGGATGATGGCGATGGGTCCCTGGGTCTTGGAGATTTCCAGAATCGTCTACCTCGTGTGGGCGGCATGGAACGTCGTGGACTCGAGAGACGGGGGGCTTCGAAGACGACGCGAGACAAACTGTCCAACACTTCAGCACTTAAGATAGTGGACATTCATACTCATCCACTATCCCGGCACTTACCGGCATCTCTTTAAGCACCTGTGACTCAACAGTGAGAGAAATTTGGTGACCAAGGACAGCTTAGAAATGACTGTCTGAGGGACTTCTTGGTTTCAGAATTGCAAAATATGCCTCCAGTCAGGAGCTTTACAACTAGAAAAACTCTACTAATGAAAAAAGCTTGTTTTGCAATTCTAAGGAGATTTGGGTCTGAGCAAGGCAAGTTTTGGCCTATCCAAATAAGGAAATTTCCTAATTTGGAAATTCTTTATAAAGAAATTTCCTTATTAGGAGGATCCATTTTAGGAAGTTTCCTTATTTAGATTCCTAAATTTGGCAAGTCCCCCCCAGCCGAGCCAGTTGGGAGCCGCCAACCCACAGGAGTAAGCAGGTTCCAGGGTCATGCCTTGCTTGAAGGGTAACATTGGATTCTGTACCACTCTTAACACGATGGTAAGCCCTGCAAATTGCTATAATCTTCTGTTTCAGGCTTCAAATTCATCACTTTGGTTTATGGACAGTTACCGAAGGTCGAGGAGGCTGCATAGGATGCCAAAAAGTACTGGGCCAAGAGTGCAACTGAGGGAAAACACTTACCGCACCAAAATTTGGCACCATGTGATGCTTATGTAATTCATTTCGGAAGCTAATCTATAGTGGATGAGTATGAGTGTCCACTATCTTACTAGTGCACGTAAAAACCGTTAAGTAACACAACAACCATAGACTCCATAACGGTGGGATATTTGAATGCCGGTGGCTGAGCGTGAGAAAGGAGCTCAGATTCACAGTGAGATAAGCGAGTGGAGTCACGTCACGTTATCGTATATGGCGGGCCGATTGTTCCAAAATTAATTTTGACTCCGCACCCACTTTTTTTCTCCCTCCCCTCTTTCACGTCTTTCACCCCTTCCTCTATCAAACTTCTCAGCACACTCTCCCAGAATTCTCTCGCGATATTCAAAATCCAGAGCTCCCTCAGGCTTATTTATAGTCTTTGGTTTCCATATTCATTCGCCTGCGAATACAATGTACACATGATTATCGTCTGCGCGGTGTTGGGTCTGTTGCGGGGACCAACTTGAATTGAAAATTGAGGGAATAACAGTGAAATAGTTTTACGTTGCTAGGTTGACTCACATTTGTGCTTCCTGATGAAATCCACTGTCCTACTCCCTGTTGCTCCACATACGGGAGATAAGCCCTAAGCCCGAGGCGATCTAAATTACATAATATATCATGTAATATGAAAACATCACTAGAAACCCACCACCACAATGACTGGCACATTTGCTGTTCAGATTTTGTTTTGTGAACAAAGTCTCAAACCAAACAGCAAATGTGTCAGTCGTTGTGGTGGGTTTCTTGGGCACAGATGACTGGGGTTTGCGTGATTTCCGGTACTATTATTACATGATATATTATGTAATTTAGACCTTAGGACTTATCTCCTGTATGTGGAGCGACAGGGAGTAGTGGATTTCATCAGGAAGCACAAATGTAAGTCAACCCAGCAATGTAAAACTATTTCACTGTTATTCCCTCAATTTTCAATTCAAGTTGGTCCCCGCAACAGACCCAACACCGCGAGCAGACGATAATCGCGTGTACATTGTAGTCGCAGCGAAGAATAGTCAAATGAGTATGGAAACCAAAGACTATGAATAAGCCTGAGGGAACTCTGGATTTTGAATATCGCGAGAGAATTCTGGGAGAGGTGCTGAGAAATTTGATAGAGGAAGGGGTGAAAGAGGGGGAGAAAAAAAGTGGGCGCGGAGTCAAAACTAATTTTGGAACTAACCAATCCTCCAAGAGCCTTTCTGACCCACCCGCCCTTTTGTTTCCCTTTGGTCCACAAATCCCCTAATACTGATCATGTAGCATCAATGAGCGGATTTGGATCTATTACGTAACACTACTCCAGTTAAGCAACCGCATTTGGGAAAGGACAGCACACCGAGTATCCCCGTTCTACGCATGTGGATACGTGGATAAAAAAAAAAAAGGAAAGGCGCGCGGTAAACCAATCGCAAGGGCTGCAAAAAAAACGAATGGAATCTCAAAAACCAAAAACACCAGACAGACTAGACAGACTAGACAGACCAAAGCAACCAACGAGAGCAGAGGGAAGCGAGGGGGGGTGAGAAAACAGCTACACATACTTTACGTCATGCATGTCCAAGAGAGAGAGAAAGAAGAGAGCACATTGCACAACTGATTGAATAACAAATGAAAACAGATTCGATGAAATTGCCGACTGGAAAACAAAAAAAAAACAGGTGAAGTGGATATGTATGAAATAGGCGGTTTTTTTTTCTTTGTTTGGGAAATAAGTAACGAAAACAAAGATTGTCCCTTGTTACTTGTACTCGTACAGTAAATAAATCGGGGCGAGAGGGGGCGAAGGGGGGCTCGAGAATTATTAGTCACGACTTAGATTTAGTTGGATTGTGTGAGTCCATGGGTCATTGGAATCGTTAGTGTTACCGGTGCCACGGGCTCTCCAGGTGGGAAAGCTCGGCAGGGTATCGAGTCGGATTGACAAGCTGGGTCTCGTCATCCAGCGAGGCATGATGCTTCAATGAACCGCGAGAGTGTTGGTGGTGGAAGGAATGTTGTTGCTGTGGATGAGATGAATGGGCGTATCCATTGGTGTTGTACAACGAAGCCCCAGGGTGGATACTGCTGACGCTCCCGTCACTACTTGGGCTACCCCTCAGGGGGTGGAAACCAGTACCAGTACCAGTGGACGACCAAGTGTTAAGCTCGCGGAGATTAGGGGTAGACGAGGAGAGGGAAGGAAGAGGAAGCCCATTCATATAAGGGTAGTCGCGTCGATTGTTCTGGTCGACGTTCCTGGAAGACGAGGTGGTCGGATCGGGTTGATGACGGGGTATTGGGGTGTCAGGGAGCGCATATCCGGAAGAAAAGGAAGGAACATGATGATGTTGTTGTTGGGGCTGCTGCTGTGGATCCGTGTCATACAAGTGTGACTCGTGGGTGAGAGTGTCCCGTATGGCTGAGAGTGGTGGTGAGATTGAGATGTTGGTGACGGGAATGGGGAAGTGTTTGAAGGTAACCACGAAGGCTCGGATTCTTGGCGTTGGGCGACGGCACCTCGATTAAACCAAGACGAGGACGATTGGGATTGCTGCGGCGCCGGTTGGGGCAGTCCGAAAAAAGCCGCGGGCGGATGAGATGGATCGGGAGTGAGGGGGAAAGAAGAAGGGCCGGAATATGAAGATCCACCAACAGAGGGCGTATGTGGTGATCCGCCAGCGTCACCAACGCCGCCGAAGGACCTAGCGGAGGAGGAACGACGGTACCTCGATGTCGCAACGCCATTGGGCATCGACGACACTGTCTGATGAAGAGGATCCCACGGGGAATCGTCACGACCATAAGGAGAAGTAGAAGCAGTCCCATTGACATGGTCCAGAGTCTCCAGCGGCGCTAACTGGAATGATCCCGGAGGTGTATGATAAACTGAACTGGAAACGACAGGCGAGTAATCGTTCGACTGGTTGGCCGAAGAATGGAAAGACTTTGAGGAAAGACCATCATCTGCGAATGTGTTCACGGCCTTCTCGTACACGTAATGTTCGAAAGCATCCTGTCCAACCCCGACGATTTGACCGAGGCCGATGGGTAGATGCATTTCTGTGATGAGCTCGGGATCGCGTAAAGGCCGCCCTTCTGGGGATGCTCGGGCATTCGACCAACCGCCCGCTGTGTTGTCCGCGCTGTGTCGGTTTCTCCACGCGAATCGCAGCGTTGCTATTCGCACTTCTCCAGAAGAAAAGGCCCATCGCATCTTCTCCAACGCCATGATGCAAACTTCCACGTCCTCTTGACTCTCCGCCTCGAAACATGCCCAATTACCGGCATAGAATGCTGTCAGAGGGAACGCAGAAAGATCAGAGATCGTGCGCACCACACCTGACCCAGGGCAAGAACATAAAGAAAGGCCAACTTACTTCCATCACGAACAAGAGATGCATCATACTGGAAGAAGCGCTCGCTGTTCAACTGCTGACGAATGACCTGCATCACTCGCGTGTGCAATTCCCGACAATGTGATTCGGCGAGTTGAAGCAGTCTGTTCACGTTCGTTGGTTGACGCTCTGGGAGAGACTCGCCTACGGCAAACACTTGAGGTGCGCGGGCCGCTTTTGCTTCCTCGATTGCCTTTTCCTTCAATGTCTCCCGGATAACGTTGTCTAAAACAAAGAGGGAAGAATAACGGTCAGACTTTGCATCCAGATCGGTCATCAATGGACAGTACTAACGACATTCGAACAAGAAAATCTGCGACGTCAAGTGTCAGCCTCCGCATTCAATGGGTAAGGAATCTGCGAAAGACTCACCTGCCAACCGCTGATGAACCTTTCCATATCCGGCTTTTGCATGAATGTTGCCACCCCGGTATCAACTTGCGACCGCAACTCCTCAAACTCAAGCCAGCAAGCGGATAGTGTCTCCCACCCCTCCGTCAGCTTCTTTTCATCGATACTACTCCGTGCCATAGCTCTCGGACCGGTTAACGCATAGTTGATCTGTCGACAGGCCGTGGAGAGACGAATGGGTGCGGTGGAGAACTAGAAATATCGAAAAAGGAAGGAGAGCTCAGGAGTAAATTACCCGGGACCCTATCCGCACGTCCAAAAGAAAAAGCTCACACGAAATGCAACCTGATCATTGATCGGCCGAGGGGTCATAGCCAACCCTCCGGCGCCACCGGCACGGACTCTTGGCAGCGTCGATTCGAAAACACGAAGATCATCGTCATCGCTAATAAAAAAAAGCGGGGTCACAGTCAGGCACGTCGTTCACCCCGGTCAAAAGGATGGAAAGATGGAATAGAAGCCTAGACGGTCACGAGCCCCAAACTCACAAAATCAATTTCCGACCCCTTAAACCGCTAGTAATCCCTGAAGAATCACAACACGAAAATCGAGCACATGGAATGTTAGCTCCGCTTTGATGCGAATCTGCTTGGCCGGGGGGCCTCACCTTCATGTACATATGCATACCAGAATACGCGGGCAACGACCATCTTATCCGGATCGCTTGCACCGGAGTGTTGAAGCGAAGTACCATGAGTGCACAGATTATAGATCTGCGATATCGTCGATTGGTACATGCTCTGTTTGTTCGAATCAGGGGAAGAACCCAATTGTGGTTTCAATCATCGGGGAAGATGGTTAAAGGGAACTAATGATGACGTACCATGCGATCCACAGGGTTCAATGATTCTAGGATGGAAGAACGACCATCAGCATCGCTTCATTATCACGGTGATCGCAGGAAAACACGCTTTGTTCGACGGAACGCCCGTTGCGAATCCAATACGCGCACATTGCTTACGTACCTTCGGTTAGAGGCATGATCAACATCAACACACGGACACCGTCCCAGCTCGGTTTTCGTAGCAAAGCATGATGATCGATGATCTCCAGCATTTCCTTTACCATCATATTACACCTAGCGCGGCGTTCTCGGACAGCGGCAAGGTTCTCGAGGCCCGAGGCATCAGCAAGCGCGGGGTCTTCACGACCTGACTCGTCGACGCCATACGACGCGGCCCATGTAACTAGAATCATTGAGATCAAGGCCCCAATGGGACCGAGGGCCTCTGGGCGACCTTGAAGAGACGCCATGAACCGCTCTCGAAATTCAGTGGGATCTACGATGGGACCTAGACAACGTCTGCATTAGAGGTGGTCATCGGGAGGGAAAAGAAGGGGGGGACTCACGTTGTGTATGAAAACTGCGGTAAAAGGGGGACTGGAAGAAATCTGGGTGGAGGGGTGGTATGCAGGATTTTCGCGGTGCGGCCAGAGAAGAGGAGTGGGAGGAGGATAGACTAGAAGAACTGGGACCAGCAACGTTCTTGCTATTCCCGGCAGCGGTGATGAGGGCACTATGAACATCTTTGACATCCACATTCCCCCCTTCGCCAGCATTTTTGCCATAGTACTTTCTAATCGACCGGGAGGGGCACGGTGGAAATGAAGGTAAGCTGATAATAGGAGAGAACGAGAAATCGGATGATTTGGGACTCACTCTATCACTTGGAGTCTCCGACCTCGACGTTGAGCTTTGGGCTTTGCGTTTGCGGGATACACAGGCCTGTAGGGGGAATGTAAATCAATTGTTCGGATATGAGGAGGGTGATTTTCAGGCATACACGCAATTGACCTCGCGCTCAGAGCAAGCCGTACAAGAGGCCCCTTCACCATTGCTGGCTATCTTGTCCTTGAGGTCACACTTTACTCTGGAGCGATAGGAATTTGAAATGAGTGTCAGGCTGCACCGAATGTGGGACGATGGGGGAATGGACGCGTCCGAAGAGAAAGGCGGACTCACTGGCGGACCTGACAACCACCACAGGCACTAAACTGCTTGCGAGTGGATTTGGGCTGGGCACTCCTGCCTCCACCTGAAGATTTAGCGGCGGGTGACTTGGCCTTTGGGCGGGCCTGTGCTCTGGACCTTGCGGTGTGGACAGGTTGACCAGGCACGTCGTCAGCTACGGAGGGTGGGGTGTTATCGTGCGAGTTTGGGAGTGTGCCCGAATTGGCAGGGGCTGATGGCCAGTATGGATGAGCACGACTGGAATGGGAGGGAGCAGTGCGGATGGCGGTAATGGGAGTATGCTGTGGTTTTGATGCCATTGACTATGGCCGTGTGTTCGTTGTCGTCGTCGTCGCAGACGTCGCGAGCACTACGAATCGATCTTGGAAGAGAAAGAGAGAGAGAGAACGCCCAGAAACATTCGCAGCCCATGACCTATAGATTAAGAGGGTGTTTTGACAGGAATTGAGTTTTCTGCTCATCGGCTATCGAAACGTGGCTGAAATAATAAATAGGAAAACTAATAGGAAAACTGGTTATATAATTTATCGTCCCTTCAGGTACGGTCCTCCACATTCTGCAAATGTTTTACGCCCCCGCCTTTTCGATCCTGGACAGGACAAAGTGATCGCCTTGGTCAAAGAACTAGAAAAAAACACAAGGCAATTGACGCACGCTCGTCGCAATTCCCCTCCTGTTTTCTGCCAAACATTTCTCTTGATATCTTTCGCCATTGCATCCACATCATCCCCATACACCCCAACCAGAGAGGAGAGCCATTTTACTTCATGTGCGGACGCCTGGCGCCTCATTTTTCTTCCGGATGCTGACAATCGCTCCAGAGCTGTGGATACGTCAATAAGCTGTGTGGCAGTGGATACCGTATATTGCTCACCACGAACAGTATCCGTCGTCGGACTGGAGTTAACTGCCTCTTGTCGTTCTTCGACAACAGCGTCCTCCGCAAGCTCAATTCCAACCACATTCCCTGATTCGTCTCGGACGATTCGTCCCTTCCCATGAGGCAGCGGCCGCGTTGCGGCTCTATCTTCATCCATCTTCTGTTCTTTCCGCACTTTGTCATCCTCCATCCCTGGGGCCAGCCGGGTCAACAGACCAAGAGCTGTATAACTATGCAAAAATAGATTAATTCATGATATCAGCACCGTGAAACCAACAGAGAAATTCTTTAGAAGTGAATCACGGCGCACTTTTGCCGCACTGTTTTGGCCTTATCCCATGCTTCCTGGAGTACCTTGGGCCCCTTTATTGCTATGTATATGTATGCAGAAAAGACGGCGATTGTTACATACGGTCATACGATAGTATCTAGGCCTACGCACGAGGACGTTTTCGCAGGCGCTTTGCATTGGTAGATCGCACAGGTCTGTACGTAGAAGACCGTGCTTTTCGTCGCTGACGAGGATTGCCCATGGCTCACTTAATCAGAGTCAGCTGAGAATCCCAGGCCCAGGATAAAGTTTGTTTTGCCAGAGAGTGCACCGGATCCAGAAAGCGGGGAATTCCGGTCCGACTGAACGATCAGTGGCAATCTCTGGGTGCGGTCGGAACTAGTAGTACAGGGACACCTGCCGAGTATTTTCCACAGGCTTTCAGTTCTGAATCACTGTAAGGGCTGTAGTCTGTCACAATTGGATGGATGTGCATCATGATTAGGCCTGCATCAACGGAGTGGTGCTGATGGATACCCGCCGATGGGCGGCTCTCTCTTTCTGGCCGGGCTTGTTTGGGATGTGGAGGTAATAATACGGAGTTGCAATTCCGTTGCTTACAGTTCTTGAGACCGGATCGAACGGTCGCGAGGCAATAGTGGCCGCCAGCCTCCCTGACGGTCAGACTTCTTTTTCCATTTCCATGCAACTTTATGGGGCTGCGTGCATCACGACTCCGGATCACACGCAATTTCCTCTCTTTTTCAGCCTTATCTGAATCCAGTGCCTGTATATTACTCATCTTGTACATAATGCCCACATTTGTCTCGCCTTCAGTGCCACCGAGGGTCATCTCCTATTCTGGGGGGTTTACGACGATCCTTTTGGCACCCCGTCCCCGACTCGTACAACGCTGAACGGATCAATCTCACTGAAACACGTCTGATCTACCCTCCTACGCTGAGTGCTCTGATTCTCACGTGCCTCACAGATATCTCACATCCATGATCCATCTCCCCCCTCACCAATATCGAAATCATACATAGGGTGGAATCACCGCTTGGTGTTCTCCACGGGCCCCGCGGGAGAACAAAACCTTTCTTTGAATGTCCTACACTCCCCCTTTCTTCCCATTCTCTACGCTCTAACCCTGAGCCCCCTCTTGGACGTTTCCTTTCCTGATGCGCGAGGCCTACCAAGCCCCCTTCCCTCCCTCGCCCTCTCGTTATTTTTCTCACAACCCCATCCGCAGCAATCTGTTCGCATGTATGCTAGGCGGAACGCCCCCCCCCACGGATCAGCCATATGCTCTGCCGAGGTTTCCCCCCAAAACAGGTGCAAATATATATACATACATTGACCCACTGCCGGCGCTAGATAGCCAGGAACACCAGCCTTTGTACTTCCCCCTCGTTCCTGTTCTCGAGCTCAGGCAGTACACTCCTGATGCCCTGATGCCCCAATGATATACTGATATATCTACAATCATTCTACCATGCTATGTACCCCCCCCCCCCTTAGTCATTCCACCTGCCTATACCTCCCCAATTGAATGACTAAAACCTTCCGGCCCGCAGGATGTGCGCGCATGTGGGTCCGTCACGTATACTATAGGGAGAGATTCGGCGATACTCCTCAGCCCTGTGAGGCATGGGAACAAAAAGACACAGCCTACGCATACACTGAGCATCGATCTTCATGCCGATTGTGTGGCTCCCCTGACACGGATGCGGTTTGCTTTGCGCCAATTCAGTCAGAGACTTGAACAGGACCTGACTTCCAATTCTTCATACAACCAGCCCAGCCCATTGAGCAGCACAGCATGTGTCCCTAGCATGACACATTTTTTCATGCGGACCTTTGAGGACCCTTTTCTTTTCGCAAAAGAAAGGTTGGTGCCTTTTTTTCGCAAAGAAAAAACACCCAAGCAAAAACTAGTCTGCCCCAGATTCGACCAGCGATAGGTGAGATACTAGTAGGCTCGATTTAGGGATCGGGTATTTCACAATATTAGACGCTGACGATTTTGGGACCGGGCCGGAGGGACCAGGGCTCGGGCTCCAATCTAGTCTCTAGATGCACCACCCGGCCTAAGAATCACTCCGAATGCCCTGCACCCCTCTCAAAACAGGCAAACCCATACACCCCCTACAACAAAGGCACCGTTTAATTTGAAAATCGAGTCGATTAATCAGATCTGGAGCAAAGATGCTGCTCTAAGGCACCTAGCTTTCGTTCTTTGCAAAAAGGGTCTCCGTCCACGCTTTTCAACTGAAATCCGCACTAATATCATTGTCGGCATTGATTCCACCCAGGACGTGTATGAATGATCACTTGACTTGACATACCAGAAGCACATTAGAAGCTATGGCTCCGCCCTGAACACCTCAGTGCTTCAGGTGAATGGGATCCATTACTTGTGCCTATTCCTTCCCAATGCAACGCAACATATAGAGCCCGAAGGTATCATTAAGGGGTAAACACCCCACTTCACATTTAGCCTCTGGGCCATCCCATTTCCGGAAGTAACAGATCTTACGAACTTTGGAAGCCACTTGACGAACGCATAATGCATCCCAAGCCGCACGCGACACCCGTCCTCAGGAGTGCACGGAACTCGAAAGCAAGTGTGTAATGCATGCATGCATGCAGGGGAGCCTCGAGGATTCGCATATCAACCAGAGTCGTGCATCGGGGGCCACAAGCAGGCCCTGCCCCCAGGATCCCTAAAAACCCCAACGCGCGGAATTTTTATTCCCATAAAAGGTAGCATACCACGGACCGGAATTGGCCGCGAGGTCCTCCAACTTCCTGCGTGTCGTTTCCGAAGTCTACCGCACATCAGACCGTAAGGGCCTCCGTTCTGCAGCGGCTGCAGCGATTTTTGTCGCCTTTTCATAGTCTTTAAAGGCGATTTTGACCCCCCAAATCGGCAAATTTTCGTCCATGCTTTGGTCTAAAATCACTGGGCAGAGGTGTCGCATGGCTCGCAGGGGGGGGGGAGGGCTGATGTATCCAGTACAATGGACGTGATGACGACGCCAGACAAATATTTTTCAATACGCCAAGGGTTTTCTCCCACCCCAAAGGTAGGGAAAAAAAAAAGAGTCCTATAGGGGCCGGAACATTCCTCACGCCATCGCTCGCATGCAATAAGTAACAATGCGCGTTGGCAAATCCCTCCACCTAAAAAAAAGCCGCCACACTCGCCACACCTTTTTACAGTTAGCGGGTTTTCGGATCTATATGTAGTACAGCACACAGGGTCTTTGTTCTTTTTTTTTTGGGCTCTGGGCCCCTCGACTCTGCCGCCGGCAAGCCAAAAGAGGAAAGGGAGGCCGTGCGAAAGTCCCAGTATTTTCTACGAATTGTGCTCTATGCAGTATCCTGTATAACAAATTGCTGATTCCATGGGGAATTGTGGCTTGACAGACGCGTCTCGCCTAACGGATGCTCTGGTTACCGTGTTCAGAACGGTTTGTCTGATGCTGGGGTATCATCGATGAAATACGACTTGACCTGTCGAGATCCCAAAATAGGAGGGGAAAAAAAGGGGGAGAGCAGGGGGTTTTTGTTTTAGAAGGAAAGGACAAAGAGCGGTGTAACCAAGGGGGCATAAAGGAGGCAGGAGGATGGATGGGGAAAGAAATAGTTAAAGGGGGGAAGAAGCACACACAGTATTCAGCCATCTAGAGGGGAACAACGAACCCAAGGAGCCAAGGAGTAGCAGGATTGGAAACTCACGATAGGTAGCTTGTTCAGGACGTCGGTTCTGAATAGCGGAACATCGGACATCAAGTAGGCGACCGCGGCGCCCGCACCAACGCCCCAGAGACCTAAAGCAGGCAAGTCACAGCACATCGGAAACGGAGGAAATCAAAGTCACATTCAGACCCCATTCCCGGGATATTACAGCAGTCAAAGACACCCACCAAGTGAAGGTACCCAACGCCGGAAGATCTGTGGGAAAAGCGTTCGATCCGCGATGTGATGGAGTACCACGGCATCAAAAGGCCGCACCAGTCGTATACCTGTCAATGACAACATACCTGTGGGGTGATGTGAAGCACGTGGGGTTGAGCTCGAAGTGTATACCGCATCGTATATGATTTTTCGCGTCGGGTTGCGATAGCAGCAAAAAGCGGTGAGTAGACCGGAATTTGCCGGCATTCATCACGTGATAGTGCCACTTCCATTTTCAATTCGTGCCTTATCACAGTCCGCAATCCTTAACCGAATCCTAGGGTCTTGATCTACCATAGGCCACGTGTAAGGCTAGCGACCCCCAAACCGCAGTTCTGTGGCCTAAGACCAGGAAGAATACCTCTGCGAGACTACCCCCTCAAGAAAAAGTGAGATACATGAATGGATATGCGGCTCGACAGATACCGGATGACATGAACAGACCTAAAATAATCCAGATAATATTAATATTAACATTACAGTGATCAATGATCATTCCCCACAGCCTCGAACAATAATAAGGCACACACTGTGAACTCTCCAAAAACGGCACAAGTATGCCACCCACGTACTCACTACCGCTTTTGGAAGTGTGCGGGGACATCTCTTACATTGCCAATGGCAGCCGTTGCGCGGCGACTTTTTTTTGGCGAGAAAAGAGATGGAGAAAACGGGATACGACCCCCTATCATACTCATGATCTGGAAGGTCTCGCACTATGTTACAGTAATGACCGCTTTATAGGGCAGTGGAACGGGATAAAGTATATGCAGGTTGATGGTATCAAGGCCCTCCCTTCTTGGTACTTGAGATTGTAAGACACGTGGTTGGGTGATTGAAAGCGCCATCTCGAGGTGGGTTCTTCTCTGTACTGTCGATACGTAGTACGCAATTGGATTAATCGCCACTAGGGACTGAAGAATTGGATACAGTACTTGATATGATGAGGATGTGAACTCCATTACAGTAGCTAGATTCTAAAATCCACCTACAAAGCAAATGGGACATTCGAACCAGAAGGTGGATCATTTATATCGGCGCGGAACGCGCGGAACAAGATTGTCAGGAAAATAGTATGGGAAGAAGCAGAGGCCTGGAATAGACAGGACAAATTACCTGGCAATGGGGGCGTGTAAGACTGGTATGGAGACGAAGAAGTTGATGCACGTATGGCTGATGTGCCTGATATGAACAGGAACAAACAGTAGTGGGGTGCGTTGTGGGAGGTATAATGATCTAGAAGCAGAGTCCTGGGGCTGGGGGAACAGAGGTGGAAATGGAAGAATGGAAGAGACAGGGGATAACAAGTGATATACATTTCACAGTATGTGGGAAGAAGCGAAAAAACAAGCGCCCGGAGAAGACGAATGGGTTGACAGCCTTACTGTAAGCAGATACGCAGAATATTTACGTTCTCGAATTCCAACTCGCCGGTGGGAATTAGAAAGGGGCTGGAATTAACCTGTACGTAGTTTCACATGAGCCCATACCGGCAGGAAAACTCAGGGGCAATTGATTTAATTAATCGCAACGCCTGCTTCTTCTTACAAGCTTCTGAAAGGTTTTTTCCTACGACGGAGGTACCTGTTGTAGAGTGGATGGAAGTTGCCGAGGCAACCACAGTGTCGATGTGCCACTAGAAGCCAGCAAGTAGCTGCAACCCTTTCCTCTAGTTGGAACCCCTAAGGCCCAAAGCACGCACAAAGGCGAGAGGCACGAACCCAGCCTCGGGCGCAGCGCCTTGACGGCCAACGGAAGGTACATGGCTGCAGGTGGCGCAATTCTCTTGCTTTAATATCACTGTACAGGTATGTGTGGTGAACTAAAAGAGTGCCAGACTAAGCCGGCGGCCCAAGAATATTAATCCATATCTGGCGTGTGGTTCATAGATATTTGTTTTCGAGGCGGTGCGCCAAAGCATTACCCGATCCTGGCCCTATGCTTTGGGGCATGAGCCGTCATGGGCACCACACACTCTCAGTCTGTGTTGATGCGCTAATCCGTATTCTTCATCCGAACTCAGTGTTCCCCAATGTCGTGTACTGCGGACAAACCGCGATGTGGGCTTCGTACTCGTCGTAGTCAGTCAACAAAGGTAACACAAACAACGACTGAACATATTTCCCTCTCGCATTACAGGTCCATATCCGCATCCGCATTATTTGGCGGCTCGGTCTCCCGGGCTCGAAATCGAACAAACAGTCCCGATGGAATCGTTTCTGGAGGACGAAGGTCCAATTCCGGATCGAACATATCCGTCGCGGCGGCGGTGTCAAAAGGCGGGTGCTTCTTTGTCGCGCACGCATAATGCCACTGGACGTACATGTGGACGGAAAGCGCGGCAAGTTCTACGAAATCGAAATACATCCTCAGCTCTCCCTTCCCCTTCCCAAAACAAAACAAAAAAACTTGAAACTTGAAACTTGGAACTCTCCTTGAACAAGGGGGTAGCGAATTCGATCCTCTCGTACCTTCATCTGTGCCTTGGATCCACCGATCCACTGCGTCTTCAAAGAACCCTCTTCCAAGAGCATTGGCTTCCACCCACGAACGAACTCCTTGAACCCATACGCAACTCGGATCAGCAGCGATAAAACCAAGAATGGGAGCATTGCCCCGAATTTACCACCGAAAAAGAGCAAGCGCACAAGAAAAAAGAAGTACACCGCACCTTGGAATTCTGGCGCATCAGCTCCCCAATAAACATTAGTCGTCCTGTTTCAGCTTCCGTGTCTCCCCTTAGCCACGGTCCGATAGGTGTAAATATCTTCCTCCCCTGTTCATTCTCGAGCTCTTGGTTTTGTTGTAACCAAGTTAACAGAAAACGGCCTGCGTCCATCGCAGACCCACGGAACTTGGCGCAACTATACGTTTCTTCCAGCAGGTAAAGATCAGACATTGAGCGGGGCGCCAGGGTGTATGGAGTGCGGAAGTCCCTTACCAAATAACAGCCGGTTCATCCAGCTCCCTGAGGATTCCGGAGAGAACTTGGCTTCCATTGGTTCGAAGTCCTCCCCGTATAGTTGGAGGTCGCCTTCGACGATTAAAAGAATACCACCTGTGTAGGCAGTGAGAAGCTATGGGAAAGGGCAATTATCTCAGGGAGAACGCAGAGCGCACCAGGCTTTAAGCACTGGACCATCTCGTGAATGAACTGGGGGAAATCACGGATCTGTGGGGGCCGATCCTGAGATCAGAATGAGCAATATTTATCATTTTTACGAACCCCATTGGCAGAGCTCTGCGCATGAACCACGTCGAATTGTCCTAGGGAAAGGGACGGGTTGTAATGAGGCAGAGTTCAAATATCGCATTCAATCCGAATGTGGTGGTACCATGATAGTGGGGTAAGCCCAATGTGACCTGCGCGAGACAAGGATCAGCACAAATAAAGGTGTCGGAACAAGCGATCGCCTGAGTACATCATCAAACTCAAATCTGAGAAAGAAAGAGAAAGTCAGAATAGGTGATTCCCCTTTTCGGAGGACGCTCAATTTCAGATTCGGTACTGACCTGCAATTCGGTGGAGGTGGCCTGGCAAGAAAGAAGACTTTGTGTGGGAAAAATTACTTGATCTGGGTGGAACCGAAGGCTATGATCTGACCTTCCTGTTCGAGGGGCCAAATCTACTCCAATTACCTTCAATGGCACTATCCAATCAATCTTTGAGGAATGCAATAGAGGTATCAAATCGGGTACCTCTACATGTGGAAATTCCTGCAGTCAAGAGGGCATGCGCAGATCTTGAGAGAGGCTGGACTTTGTGGAAGGAGAGAGATGCGTACCTCGGCCATTGCTATTGCCCTGGATGCACGACAGGCATTCATTCAAGTTGTCTCGAGAGTAGAAAAGGCAGACTGCTTAACCAGTTTCCACCACCGGCACCTTCGAACGTCGAGTGAGAAGACACCGTGTGGTCTGACCGAAACAATGAAAGATAACACGTACCACAGTCTAATATTCGCTTATCGACCCCGAATTCGGGGATCAAGATCTGCGTCACAGTCTCTGGTGCTTGATACAGCCCACCAAGGGCGAGGAGGTGGACCCGATGTTGCTTGTCCCTGGATACCGACGCATCAGACAGACATCGAAGAAGAAAGAGCATCGACGACACATACAGCCGGCCCCATTCGATCTCGTCTAATTGGTGAAGGGGCGGCGTGTGAGCACTCGGAGCTCATGGAAAGGCACCACATCAAAGAGGAGGACGGACCTGCGGGCAGTGTGTACAGTGGATTCTGGGCATTAAACATACGCCCATGCACCTTGAGGAAGAGATCCCCGTCGCGACGCATATCGAAGGAGAAAACAGAGCCAGTGGAACTTTCGCCTCCATCCATGCTGGATATGTCCATCGAGGCGCCATAATCAGAGATGGTGTCGACTTCAGAGCTGGTGTCATTGGAGTCTGGAGAGAGGTCCGCTTGCATGGCTCCCGGGGATTGTTTCTAACTTTCCCGAAAATTAGATCTAAAGGCGAAGAAGACTCATTCATTTATTCAGGAGAAGTCGATGGCGGTTTGCTTCCGTACCGGCGGACCGCGGCGTGGGAACGTCTGGAGCAGTGCACGTGCGGGTACTGTGCACAAAGTGTCACGTTCCACTCGTGCAAAGTGCTAGAACCCATAGCAAATCTATCACATTTGGGGGGTTGCTTTGGTACATGCCCTGGGATGTCACATGCCTGAAGAGTTGGTGAAGTGCCTAATCATCAGTTCTGGGGTGATTCACGCCACATAAACCAAATTTGTATGTTACTGGGGGCTTATTTTGAGCGAAAAAAAGGACAATGAAAAGATCAAATGAGTGAATAAACGAGCAAATGAGAATGGGGAAACCGCAATCCAGTGGTGTTTCAAGAAGGAAACAAGGCTATCTCTTGTGATTCAACTATAAACACGCATCTAGAGGCCCATCAGATAAAGCAATAGAGAACTGGATTTATGACTGACAAACAATATGAGCCATGCGCAGAAGCTAGTCATCGATCTCAATGAGCTGTCCAATCATACTTGCGAACTTCAATTTCGGGTGTCTGGTAGTGGCTACATCAAGAGACGGGTCGCCGGCAACACGACTATCGTCATCCGCGTGCGGCGGGAATAATCACCATTGTTCTCGTCGCAGGATATGTACGGATCAGCATCTCCATCAGCATTGCTATCAGTGAGAACCTCATCATGCTCAGAAACTTGGAAGCCAAGTTTTGTCATCCTCGGTGATATGAAAGAATGTATTTTTGAACCATGGATTTAGTTGTGCCAGAAGTGATCAGTTGGATTCGAGCGATGCGGGCAGCAGACAATCCAGACTCATCATCGGGATTGTAGTCAGAGAACTCCATATATCATTGGGAAGATCCCCAGGCTCAAGATTGTTGGAGCAGTGGCCCGTCACTTTGCTAGCGTCACACATCCTTACGCCTCCCTTTGAAATTGGCAATTGAAGTTAGCACAAATGCCACACCACAAAAAAAAAATCTCTTTGCTAGACTTTGTTGTGCGGGCAGTACTGTATTCCCGGACTGCGGAGTTTGGAGATAAACCCGCCCGGCTTTCCCACGCTCCCGTGCCCGTGTTGTCATTGACCCGATTATTGTTGCATTCGCCTAGTTGTTCTTTCACTTTTTGCTATATTTCACTTATTTAATACCTCTTCTCTTGATCCTTATCCTTACCTCCACCACCTACCTGTCGGCTATGAAGGTTTCGGTTACTCTCCTTTCGCTATGCATGCATCCTTCCATCTTAGCATTACCTCCACCTCCACCTTTCTTGCTCTACTGCCCCCTTCTCGTTACAAATGTGGCATATGCCTTATTAATAGCACAGACAAGTTTAATTTGATATATCATAGCCAAGTGTGCTCATAAAAATCTCCGTCACCTTCCTTGCCTTGGCTAAAGTCATGCTTACCGCCTTCACTTCACTTCACTGAAAAATCCTAAAAGATCCCGGTCATTGATACCTTCTAGTAGTCTTCTAGTAGTTCAAGATGACCAGAGAGAGAGGCCCAATTTCAAGCTACTTACTTAATATCCATTGACACCTTTTGAACCATGAGACCCTCTCAGATTCTGTTGACCATTATTGACCGACCCATTGACCCATTGGCTGGGGGGAGGGGGGTCATTGACAACACTAGTACTTGCGTTTCACGAATGGCCTACCCTTCCCTTCCAAAAAAAAAAAAAACATCCATCCCTAGACAACAGACACCAAGTGCGACAGTACGCTATTATTATCTATTATTGGACGGTTGCGCTAATTCAGCTGAACGATACGTCCGTGATGAAAGATGCGTCAAAACCAAATGAGGGATCTAACATCGCAGAGGAATCCAGAATAAACGACGCCTCGTAGAAAAGAGCCAGATCAAACATGAATCCATTGGAAGAAGAAGAAGAAGAAGAAGAAGACGCAGGTTTCGCACTATCGGGTCCAGGCCTGGACGACGCCGACGCCGACGCTGATGCAGGAGGGGTGGGAATGGGAGTGGTGAGGCTCACGATGATGATGATGATGATGCAAAGGTCTCGCCATCGTCGTCGTCGTCGTATCAGAAGAAGATCTCCAATGCGATGAGGAGGACGATTGAGGAGGGCCGCCTGGGTTCCGGAAAGAGGTGCCGCGGTGCGGAGGACCCCGACCATCGCCCACGCCCATACCCCCGCCGTCGTCGTCCTGATCCGAGACCAACTCATCTTCCTCCTCCCGTTGTTCATGCTGCATCTTCTCTCCAGCACCAGCACCAGCGTCCCGACCCCTCGCGCGACTCTCCGTGACGAACGGATGGACAGTGTTCTGATGATCTTCGCGAACCGACGAGGGGGCCGCAGGCGGTCCATTGAAAGACGACGCCTTCGTCGTCGTTCGCCATTCCCCCGTGCGTGCGTCCCACGCCTCGATCAGGGCCTGCAGGACCTCCACAGCGCGCTTTGCGAAATGCGGCCGCGTTGCTGCAGCTGCTGCAGCTGTTGTTGTTGTTGTTGTTTCGCCCCCTGTGCCTGTGTCGCCCGAGTGACTCCGGGTGCCCCCAGCAGCCTCCCGCAGCATATCCAACACACGCATCACAAGCCCTCTCGTCGTATCCGCCCTCGGCGCCGGCTTGTTCAGCGCACCCAGGCAGACAAGCTGCGCCTTGGTGAAGTACACAGGGCCGAAAAGGACAATTTGAAATATATGGTCTGGAGCGTATGCTAATAGGGGCAGGGGCGGCTGTGGTTCTGTCGTCGAGATCTGAGGAGGAGAAGGAGGAGGGGCCACCGGAACCCAAGACTCTCGATGATGAGCGATTCTGTGACTTTAAGGGTGTGCCTTGCCCATGTCCCTGCGAATTTTGGGCAATCAGCTCTCTGGTGCTGTGGCCTAAACCTAGACGGTGATGTTCTGGCCACAGTGTTCTAATTGCTAGGTACCCTCGAAGGACGAAAGCATGGCGGAAAAATTGATGCTGAAGATTTATAATGTTAATATGAAGAGATTCGGAGGGATCGCTGAGAGCTGGACCAACACATCCAAGGAAAGGATAAGCAAGCAGTGGGGAGATGGGAGTAGTCGAGGGAGACGGACCAATGATAGGCGCAAAATGATGCCGCCAAGCATCGAACTGAGTCAAATGCAAATTCACACGTGATAGCCAACCCTCGATCCCTATCCCCTCCATATCATCATATGAGGTACAAGCAGCGAGTGCACGAATTGCGATATCAAATAAATTGCATTGTACGACGAGACGGGCATCAGGGCCACCGCCTGGACGTGTGACAAGCTTTGGACGGAGAGCCAAAGATTCGTTCTGCATCTCTAAAGGGAACGCGCGTGGATGGAATCCGACCTTTCCCTATTGCCAAGCTGGCCGGCACAGGTTAGCTCCAAAATAGCACTAGGGATGAAGGAATAGAGAGGGGCCAACATTGCATCGGAGATAGCGAGTGAATACAGCTTCGAGAATGGCATCGATACCATTAGTTAAGCTATAGGCGGGAGCGGATGTAGAGTAAGGAACTTACGAATCGGACTCGATTCAGGGATTCATGCGAAATTTCATCTGTCGGGGTAGAAGAAGGATTCCGTGCGCGGTTATCCACAGCTCTCAACACCTTCTGGATGTCCAACTCAAGCTGCATGTTTGACGCAATTCGCATGGCACTAGCCATAAGCATCTCCCCGTCATATGTGCAACGAGCTCCAGGCCCCATGCGCGAGGGAACAAGGGCGTCAGACCATAAAGAAAGAATTTGAAGAGCACGGATGGACGACACAGATATGTCACCACCTAGCATTACGTCGAAAAGACCGTGCTGAACTTCGGCGGAGAGCCGAGACCGCGTGGCCGCATTAACAGAAGAGGAGGAAGGGAGGTTTCGGGCGACGAGATAGAACTGGACAGCCTGAAGGAAGGAGGACTTGAGTTGGTTTACTTTTGATGAGTTCCCTACTTTGTCATCGAAGGGCGGTGGATTCTCTTGAGTAACCCACACAGAATAATCCCGATTCCAACTAACGAGAAAAAGTTATCCATCAGCACATTCGTAGATGTTTCAAGATGATGAGTAAGAGACAGTACATTCGAGTCAGTTCCCGCGCCTCATCAGAAGAGACAACACCGCGGGAAATAATATCATCCAGAACTGAGGGTACGGCGGGGCCGCTGGGAGTTACCAGGTCGTTCACAAACGTGAGGGCCTTCTCCCAAATCCCACCGGCTTCGACTTTGGCAGGTTTGTCAAAGGGTGCGGGTTTGGCCGGGGGTGGTCGAATAGTCTCGACGGTGAATCGGGGCGGTGATGGGGTATCATAAGAAGGTAGAGGGGGCTCGAATTTTGGAGTCGTTGATCCTGATGGAGAAGTGTACGGCTTTGGGGGAGCCGATGGGACCGGAACCGGAGGTGGTTGTCGCGAGCGCCGGGCAGGAGTTATGTCAATTAGTACAGGTGTACGTATGCTTGTGGAAGGTCCTAGACCCTGCGTATTAGGTGGAGAAGAAGATGAGAGTGAGCAGTGAAGGTTGAAATGCCGACAACGACGACAGGTCAATCCGGCATCCGCAGAACCATCGCCAGGATCACATCGGGATTTTTGCTGCAAAAAGAAAAGGTGAAATTATGGATTTTATTCCCCAATATTTCAGTCCGGAGTACGAGGGGACAACGGACCTGGCGACATGCAGTACAAGCTTTAGAAGTTTTGTGCCGCCTTGCAGGGGGTGGATTTGAGGGTGCATGGGAGCCCAAAGGCCCGGGAGCAGGGGTATTGGCTAACTTCGGAAGAGATGGCGCGCTTCATGGGTACGGTAGGCCGAGGAGGCGAGGGAAGCCTATTAAGGAGAGATCTGTCGTCGCGGCTATCGAGCATAATAAGAATGAAGAAATGAATAAGCAAGAGGTGAGACTGAAAAACCTCATCGACGAGGTATGTGTGTCCTCGGTGGCAACCAGAGGGAACAGAAAGAACTATCGGTTCAAACCGCTTCGCAGTGTACAGTTGTAGGCGTTGAGTCGGTGCGCACCATACAGTTCGTTCGGGATGGGCCGAGATCCCCGGATCTGGATTTTGTGGCCTTGACATCTCAACCTGAGATAGATGCTTGCCCCAAGGTGAGTGAGAAATATTAGCTTACGGAATAGTGAGAAATGATTTTGGCAGACACAAGGGGGAAAGTCCGAGGGCTGGATCTTTTATTTGGGTCTCACAATCTCCGTACTCCGGTCATTGCGGTCGACCTTGATTGGCAGTTTTCTCCGGCTGGGCGTTCGCACTCTCCATACGAAAATCACGATCACATGCATGCCGAGATAAAGATAGAAAGGGTAGCGAGAGAAGCGCGGAACCTTTCGTAAATTTCTTGCCACTGGTTGACTTCTTTCCTTACGTAAATGGTTTTCTTCGTCTCTTTCCTGATGGCCTCATAGTTCTCTATATTGTAGCCTGTTCTGTTCTGTTCGACCTCCGGCCCTATGGCTTCCACTCTTACATTGACACAGCATTTATAGGTAGGCGGGGGTCAATTTCCTGCTTTCCGCTGTGGCGGTCTTTATCGGGTATTTTTATTTTATTTTTACCCGATCGATATCTTGATTGCAAATATCGGCAGGAGATAAAGCAGCGGCGACGCCATCGTAAGCGATCAGCGTGTACATGGCGGACTGTGGCGGTGTGCACGGATCACGGAATGCAGGCCCGATGATTGTCACGGAACCAAAATGTAGCAAAAAAAACGCGGTGGCCATCAGACCGGAACGGCCGGCATTCTGAATCCTCAGAAGACCACATCCATGTTCGAGGAATCTCATTGTGTCTTCTATGCTCACGGTCGAATAGGACATTCTGCCACCCTCCAGTGCCATCTCATTGTCATCACAAAAAGCAGTCAAATGATGAATGAAAAAACGGATCGAGGTCGCCGGAGATGGAATATGGAATGTGATGGAAAGATCCTAGGCGCTCGCGGTGGCCTTTGTAAATGTTTTTTGCAATCTAGTGAAATTCCTTGGGATATAGAAATCTCGGCGGCAGAGGGCGGGGTTACGGAATCCGGCCGGTCTCCCACCGGCCCCAAATTGTACGCCAGTGGTAAGCCCAAGGGTCCCCTATCTAGCCTCCTTACCAAAAGGCGCCGCGGATCATGTCCATCTCGTCTTGATCTGGGACGATTCCACCAGTCTGGGAAATCCGCGAATCCCCCAAATACTGCATGGCGTGGGAGGCCCCCATGGATTGTGAGACACGAAAGAATCTCTCAGATATCAGAGAAGGGATTAGCTGTGTGCTTCGGTTGCTCGGCTTCCTGCGGTAATATTTCCCAGCGACGTATTCTTTCAGAGATGCTTCTGAGGCTCGAGAGTGTATACGTCGTTAGGTGGGTATCGCCCCTCAATGGCCGCTAGCTTCAGTATCTCGTCGAGCTTCTTGATTGAAGAAAGTTTAGTTGCGAGTACCAAATCTCTCTTTCGAGAGAATGCGGCCCAACATGAACAAAGGACAGCGTGGGCAGAATGGATCGAGGTTGATCTCTTCGATTAGAGGTAACACATATCGGATGGAGGTTTCGCGAGCCTCGGGATGTCTTAATGTATTAAGGGGGTCCAAACCAGCTTGGTTTTAATTTTCAAGAGTAGTGTGATGATCCGACGAGCATATGCACGCAATGAATAAGGGGCACCGGGAACGGGCACCGCCCTCGATGCACGAAAGGAAGCCGTGGAAGGAGAGGCCATGAGGGCACAGCGGAGTTTTCCAGATCGATTAATTTCACCAGATGGACGGAGGCGAGTTCCACGCGAGCGTGTACGAGGCTGTCAGGCAGATTCCGCCAGGACGAGTGACATCATATCGTAGCTATCATGATTCCGTTGAACATTGAGGCTACGAACGATTGCTGAGCACCCACACGATGTGTTCACAGGGTCATATTGCGTTATTGATCAGTATGCCAAGGCATGCGAGACATGTCGGTAACGGTGGGCAGCTTCTCCTTCCCCTTCCAGGGTATTCCCCCCATGCCCCGTCCTCCAGAGTGCAGCTTCTGAAGTCAGAATGTTTAGCACTGAAGTTTTTACCGGAAGATACGGATGTGCCCTGGCAGCGAGTGATTGGTGCTTCTGGTCAGATTTCTTCAAGGGGCCCTGGAACGACTGGCGCAGAGAGACAGAGGGCTGCCTTGGAGGACGAGGGAGTCGTTGTTCAGGAGATGCGAGTAAACCTGAATCAGTTTGGGTGGTTCCCGGCATCCCTGTAATTCAATCATATTGGAAATGGCCAGATCATTTTGTACGGCGCCGTTAGCAATTAGGCTCCTCATCGTCCCCATCGTTCTCGGCGATCTCCCCTTGTGTATGACGACATAGCGGACGCCACCGGGCATCGCTGGGCCCACTGATTGTCAGGGTCTTCGGGGATTCGTCCTTAACACAAATAAACACGTTTAGTTCGGGAGGGTGACCGCAATGTTCCTTCTTTCTCCACTCTCTGCAACGGCTTACCATCACGACGAATGGCTGCACAAGACGACAGAGAACGGGGCGGCGAACATGGCCTCCCCAATAGCAGAATCGACACTGACCTCCAATCTCTAAGGGATCAGAGCTCGTCATCGCATCTGCTCTCTCGTTCGCTTCCTGATCTTGCAATTCATCCTACTTCTGCTGCTGCTGCTCCGTACGAAACTCATGTCTCTGGTGATGTTGACACTCATGCCTCTTCCAATTCCAATCCCACTCCAAGCACACCCAACACAACAAACCGACACAGTATACGACACAGAAGACGAGTTCAGTGGGCGATAAGCCCCTCATCGGCATCAACTGTGCCGCCTCAACCTCGCAACCAACCGGAAAATTTTATACCAAGATTATCGTCGTTGGATGAATTAGGAATTGACGTATGGCTATTTTGTTATTCCATTCATTTAGGTCGTTCCTGACATCCCCCCGACTTCTACCAATGGTCCTTCTTACGTACACCTCGGTGCTCCCTGTCGAATGTAAAAACAACCAACCCCCGACCTCTCAGCCCACTGGATTCGCCACTTTACAGGCAGCTCTCCAAAGACACAACTCCAATCCTCATCATGCGCCTGCCAGCCCACCCGATACTCCTGATGCATCCACCCCCTCTCATTCCTATCCCCAGTCCCGGGCGTCCCAATCTACTTCATCATCTCCGCCCGCTTCCCCATCCCCTTACACCCGTACCCCAGCTGAGGCCGACACGGCCACCGGGCCAGCCAGCGCCTTGCTCCATGATAATGATCCTGCTCTGGCGCACATTCCCCCTGGAGAGACGCAAGGCTTGCCGGCTCCGATTCACAGAGCTCCAACATTCCAGCGCGAAGCCAATTTACTTGTCAGAGCCCACTCTCGTAAAGTATTTGGTTTTGGATGGAGATCACGTCGTTCTCCTTCTGTCAAGACGGATGGAGGAAAAGGCGAACAAGAGAAGACGAAGACGAACCTTGCGTCGGGTGGGGTACCAGCCCACGGACGACGAGCTCAAAATCTGAATAGAGACGTCTCCAATTTTGGCCGTGACTCCAAGGAGAGGATCGATCTCGAGAGACGCGGCGCGTCTGACGCCCGCTTAGACATGCGTTTTCGATCTGGTCCCCACTACGGACACGGTGATACGGATGGAAGCCTGTCGGGTTCTACCACCGCCGCGTCTTCCATTCACGCTGGTACGGGTGGTATTTTATCTTCCCTTCTCGCGCTTTATGGTCAGCAACACCTGCACTCCGCCAGTCAGAGCGAGGTTTGCGTCTTCCACTTCACTTTAGCACCATGGCCCGAATCTAACTTTCAGTGTGGTCATAATAGCGAGAAGACGATTGGGACCGGCGAGACGAACGTAAATATCGTCCTGGTCCTGGCTCGACAGACGCGGGCCAAGGTCATGATCATAAACGCAAGGACTCTCAAGAGGAGAAACGCGATTCGCTCAAGGAAGGTGGATCACCCTCCAAGCACAGAGGCATGAACCCGGTCAAACCTGCCCTCCGCCTCGTCAGTGACAGCCTGGCCCCAAGACCTGCGGCTGCCCGCAATAGTGGTGGTGTATTCGGTGGATTGATAGCCAGCACTGGAAATATCGCTGGTGCGGCTACGCCAGCTGCCAGTACGATTGCTCCTACAGTTGAGCGACCCGGGTATCATGTCTCTCGGTCAGTGCTCTATCTACCTTGCCTGCTTCGTTGGGCAATATAATCGGTGCTGACAACTGCGACGTTACCATTTTATTCAGGTATTCTTGGGACACCGGGAGGATCATGCAAAAGAGGGACAACGAGACTCTGAAACAACACAAACGTTCACGTTTTGGCTCTCAGCCAAGCCTGCTGGGCGTCTCCGAATCCGCTACGCCCATCACCGACAACAATGCCTCGGCCAGTGTTCGGGATGGTCCCGAAAGGAAGCAGACTTCTCAATCGTCGAATGCAGCAGGAGCCAACGCGGTCGTGGGGACGGTCTCCGAACCGCCTTCGCCCAACCACCCCCACCCCCTGGTGTCGCGGTCTCAACAAATAAATGGGAGTCCGGCTGCGTTAGATTCGCACGGTGATAACGTAGCAACTGCGAAGAGAGCGAGTTGGGCGGACTCGTTCCTTCCGCATGGATTCCATGCGCCAACTCCACTCTTTTCTGCCCCTAAGATCCCTTCTCCCGCTGACAGCGAGACCAGTGTAGAATGGCATGAAAAGGAAACCATCCGCCATAGACGTGATGCGAAACGACATAAGGAGAAGCGGAGACGAGAGGAAATTTATGTGAGTTTTATTTCGGGTTGGGGCTATGATGCACCCTTTGGTGCGTGTGTATGGGACACGGAGTCCTGACACTCTTGCGGCAGATCACGATGCACGTGGCAGAGCTTTTACAGCGACAAGAATTCATTCTTAAATTGACTCGAGCTCTGATGATGTTTGGCGCGCCCTCCCACCGACTCGAGGCTCAAATCCAAGCCACCGCCAAAGTCCTCGACATCCAACTATCGTGCATGTATATCCCCAACGTCATGCTTTTCTCCTTTGACGACGTCGCCACCCACACGAGCGAAACCAAGATCCTGAAGCAAACAGCGAACCTCGATCTTGGGAAACTGCACGATGTCTATATGCTCTACTGGCAGGTCATCTACGATCGGATCGGCGTCAATGAGGCCAGCGCGGATCTCGACATACTAATGCGCAAGCGTCCGATATACAAAGGATGGGTAACGGTTTTGATCGGTGGATTGTGCTCTGCGTTTATCACCCCGGTATCATTTTCTGGATCTTTATCGATGCTTGTATTGCCTTCCCTCTCGGTTGTTTATTGGTCATGATCCAGAATTTCGCTCGTAGAAACGAGCTCTACACAAATGTTTTCGAGTGGGTTCAATTTATCCTAGACTTCTCAAGGGCGTAGGTGGCTTAGACCTTATACTTTCTCCCTCCAGAATAACGGTGGCGACTACCATCAGTTTCTTGGCTGCGGCGTTGGCGTCTACACACCGTTTTTGCTACGCGGCCGTCGCCAGCGGAGGCGTCGTACTTGTTCTCCCTGGGTATATCGTTCTCACCGGTAGTCTCGAGCTGGCTTCGAGAAGTATCATCTCTGGTGCCGTTCGAATCGGATATTCGGTCATATATGCGTGAGCCATCTGTCCCTTCGAAATGAGGGTATCTGCGGTAGTTGATCTGACGCATGCATGTTTTTCTTTGGTGCTTTTTTTGTATTTGGGTCCCTGAACTAGGCTGTATTTGGGATTCGGCTTGGCCATTGGAGGAGAAATGTACCACCAGATCAGTGGGCAGACTATCTTCAATGGTAATGATTACACGTGTGCTTCGACACACAGCCGTACTGGACCGTGGTATCAGCGTACTCCTTCCCTTTGGTGGGGTGAGTGAAGAGTTGGTTACTCTGGATATGACCCGTAATTCGAGGGAACTGATTTTGGGTAAAATTTTTTTTTCAATGGCCGTAAAGCGTTCCTGTGCGTCCCAATGTACAGTCTCGTCTTGAGTTTGCGGAATCAGGCACCGATTAGACGCAAAGAGCTCGTGAGTAACTTGTCCGTTTGCGGAGTTGTTTTTTAAATGGCTGACGTTTCCTGTTCGCTGCCGCGATCTCCTTTTAGCCTGTCAGTATCCTCATTGCCTGTGCTGGATGGGCTGCAAATCATTTTGCGGCTAAGAAGTTCGTTAATCGGAGTGATATCACTTCAGCGATCGGGTGAGTCGTTCCTGCGCGGGCGGAAACCCACCGTACCTCTCCGTCGAAGAGTTCTACGATCTTGAGGTATTGATACTGTCGCTCCTATCCGTATTGTTCTATCTAGTTCGTTTGCCGTGGGCCTCGCTGGCAATATATACGGTAGGTTTGCTTATGGCAACGCATTCGTAGTCATGGTACGTCGGAAATTCTTTTTTTTTTTTTGAACATCACCTACCCTACCCCGGGGGAGCCGAAATCCCCAAGCCCCCTGATCTCTTAATCTCTTACGCACTTCGTTTCATGCAGATAACTGGGGTGCTTTTCCAAGTCCCGAGTGGCCTAGCGAACGGCGGGCTTCTGGCCTTCTCGAACGAATCGCTCGTGGGGAGCAGCACTACTTATTCGCAAGGATTCTCGGTGGCGGAGCAGCTGGTCTCTGTCGCGATTGGCCTCACGGTCGGCCTGTTCGTGTCTACCGTCGTGGTGTATCCTTTTCGCAGTAATCGCCGAGGAGCGGGCTTGTTCAGTCTTTGAAAAAAAAAAAAAAAAGCGAAAAACGAAAAACGAAAGGGGAGTACGGGACCGTGCTGGGGCTTTGGGCGGTTGATCCCTCTCCCCCCACTCTCACGCGATGGCAAAGGTCCTGATGAGATATATCTTAGATTTTTTTTTCTTTCTTCCGATTTGTTTTCTTGTTTGTTTATCATTACTTCAAAGTCAACCTCCTTTTCTCTGGCCAGTGCCCTCTCCCACCCTTGATAAAGATGCGTTTGCACGGACCAAAGTATGTATGTATGTAGATCATACCTAGACATCAAGTACCGACAAAAATGACCGTGAACGGCAACGATATCATCAATGGAACCAAACATTTTAATTTTTGTAACAGTTAGTCAACAAACTAAGGTATTACAAAAAAAAAGGCGCGGATCGTTGATTCCATCCACCACTGCCTATCATACCATCATAAGTCTACAGCACCAATTTTCTAACCTGCTCCAATGTCTTTACTGGCAATTGGCAAGTAAAGCCCTCGCACAACCTCACATTCTCCTCAATCGGCTTCCCAGCCGCGCGCTGCCGCTCAACGTAGTCCACAATATCCTTGATCACCTCGTTCCGTGCCGCCAGCCCAGTGGGCAGCGCATCAGGATCAATACGAATCAGCACGCCATTAGGAATGAACGTCTCTCCGCGGATGATGTTGATGTATTCCTGCACAGTGGGGGACGACGGCGAGCCCAGGACGATGAATTGGCGATGGCCGGCCTGATGGCAGAGGAGCGCCGCAAGAGACGCTGCCACTGCCCGAGGCGTCTGTTCGAGCATGGACGATAGCAGGGCGGATGTGTCCGTGATACGGCTCAAGTACAACTCTGCGTGCGAACTATCGAAATGAGACAATCGAGATAGGTTGGAGATCGTGATAGAGACTGCCGAAGGCTCGGCTCCGTCCTATATGAGAACGGAACGCCGAGGGGGTTTATTCGTCAACGCGTGCACTAAAACAGCAACCGGCTGGACACTGCAGACCTGATTGTCTTTTTGCCGGATGAGGATGTACTCATCTTCAACACTGGTAAAGTATCCGCCGTTCTTTTCATCCCAGAATAGCCGATCTTGTGTCTCTTGCAAGCGGATCGCCTGAAGAAGGTAATACTCTTTCCCAGATGCTTCATATAAATCGAGCAAGCCTGATGGAAACATCCCAACGTGTCAGCTAGTGCCCAGGGAGAGAGCACACGGAATCATAAAGTCCGTGTACCTCTGATGAAAAAGGCATAGTCATCTGCCTGGCCTCGAGGTCCTTTATCACCGTCACGCCATGTCCGATGCAGCTCGTAGGTCGCCTCATCGACCATGTTTTGGAGTACAAAGTGCGCAGCCTGCTCGGCTATGTTCAAGGCTCGAGATTGGATTGGGTAAGAACCATCCTTGGGCAAGAGTAAGGAAGCCAGAGCGTACGACGATATCTATGGTATTATATTCTTAGCGCTTGCTAGAAACGTTACAAGACGCTCCAACTGACCATGAGGCCATTCCACCCCGCAACAATTTTGTCGTCCAAATGAGGCCTTGGTCGATTTTCATCTCGCCACTCCTTGAGGATTGTAAGGGAAATGGTCAATAGACGCTCGGTCTCCTCCACGGATAAATCGCAGTCCTTGGCAACTTGTTCGACAGACGCAGCGTGATAAAGGACATTCTTTTTTTAACGGAATTACAGTATGCGCCTCAGCAATGAAGATTTCAGGTCGATGATCGTGACTCACTTGGTGACGTAATTCTCCCTCGATATCGGTTACGGGATCGACATTCCCTTCATCTTTAATGCCGAATCTGCGCTTGAAGACCTCCGCGGCCTTTGTTCCCTTCGTTAGGCCATGACTGAGGAAGATCCCGTCGATTTCCTGAGCAGTCCACACGTAAAATGCGCCCTCTTGAGATCATTTCAAAGGAATGGGACATATTAACCATGGGAGCAAGGCAGATGAATCCGCAGGACTTACCACGAGTGGACCCCCCGCCCTTTTGATTTTCCCCGGCCCTTCAAATGCCTTTCTTGAATCCGCATCCTCCGCACTCCAAAATGCGGCAGAGTTTCCACCTTGGCGCGCATCACGGTTACTGAACAAATCTCGTTCTACGTATTCCAGGATATTGGCCGTTAAATCTCGCAGCAGCTGGCGGTCTGAAGTGGACGAAAGGAGTCGAGGGGCGAGAAGCGAGAGCGAGAGTGCTGATATTGATAGTTGGGCTTGGTCATAGCTATGTCGGCCATTGTAAAAACGCAGAAGAGAACAGTTATTCCTGTGGGAAAAGGGAACACCCTCGAACTGACATTACTACTCACAGCATTTTTTCAAAATGGGGCACATGCCACTACAGCCGAAGGCATCGGAGAAATGTAGAATCAGCCTACAGCGGTCTATCCCACCACGGGACAAGGAATCGGCGGCTCACACGTTCGTCGACGCTATAGCGCGCGATCCCACCACCGATATGATCCCTTATTCCGCCCTCCCAGATTCCTCTCAAGTTCGAATAGCCATCATGGCCGCATGTTTTTGGGTCTCCAGTGGGTTGGGTTGTATCTGGACTCCTGTCTTCGAACCTGCCTCACTCGATGGCGGGGGGGAGAGGACAGCATAGGTTGCGAGAAAATCGAGGGTTTGTGCTGGAGTTGGGAATTTTGGGCCTCGTTGACCGAATCCCCCGTAACGAATATCGAACTTGGAAGAAAGATCGTCGTATAGTTTGGAGCTAAGGGAATGGAGAGAAGTTCCCAGGGATAGTGAAGTGGGAGGTGCTGGGGCTGTAGCTGCTCGTAGTTGATTGAGGATATCTGTGGAACTTGAGATCACTTCATCTTGTTTTTCAGTCCAGCTGTGTAGGGGGAAATGATGAAATTGCGGCGGGGAGTGTGTGAATGCGCGCACATCGAGGAGATATTTCTCAGAATACTGATGAACTGAATCCGTGGGAGATATGTTGCCGCAAAGATGGGCTTAAGTGTAGGCGTAAGGACTAGCATACGTTGTGCGATAAAAGATCAAGAATGTTCAGTGTCGCAATTCAAGAGACTGAAGTGGACAATAGGGTACCAACATATGCTCATAGGCCACCCGCCTCCCCCCGATGTGGCCTGCAAAAAAGTCATGTAGAGAGCGTCCACGTCAGGTCTCTCCTCTCGATCGACCTACAACACAGATGAAAAGCTCTACATAAGTGGGAGTGAGAAGACTATGATAGATCCTACTTTGATGTTAAGAAATTTTTCGTTCATGACTTTGGCGACTTCCAAATCCTCGAAGCTCTCATGGGCGAGGACATGACACCAATGACATGCCGAATACCTGCATGGGCTGAATAAGGGAAAACCGCATATTGTGGGAGTAGAACGCCACACACCCTACGGAGAGGAAGATCGGGACGTTGCGTTCGCGGGCCATGGTAAATGCAGCTGGAGACCACTCATACCAGTCAACCTAACCCGGCCAGCCAGAGATCGCCAATCAATATATGGAAAAACATAGGATGCATGGACGAACGGGGTTGGTCGCGTGCTGGAGAAGGTATGGACTCTTTGCATCTGCAAGTCTATTCAGTTTGGGCGCTTGGTGATCCATTGAGTGGTCCATTCGACGCAACCCGAGAGTGCGGTACGGTAAACGAGGCGATCTTTGAGATAAGACTCGCAGGGCGAGGATCATCAACCTCTAATTGGGACAAACTCGACAACCTTGAAAGTTTAGTCACCTTAGGGGTCGCTTGTCACAGGCTGTCACACGTCCGTAGGGTTGCTTCCGCCTACCAGAGCCATCGACACCGGAGAACGCACGTACAACGAAGGAGAGAAGGCGCGATCGCCAGAGAGGCGCAATGAGTTTCTTTGCTTTTGAGGTTTGTACGGGCGTGAACAGTTTGGAGATGTACTCACACCTGCCGCACAGGTTGATGGGTTGGTTCAGGTTAGTGACTTTGGAAATCTAGCCCCAGCGGCCTCCCCGGGTGGCAACGATGCTTAGATCGGATATCAAAAGGGCGTATTTTTCAGAAAAAACACTAGAAAGAAGGCAATGACTCTTGGGCTACGTGGGTGGATTCGAAATCACCCGGCCGGCCATGTCGAGGGTGTGGCCATAGGACCTAAATATAAACTAGATGAGCTGTAAGCGGGCACGATTGGTGTTGGATAAAATCGAAATACCTGATCTCATCTATCTAAATTAAACGTGGACTACATGTAGGAAAGAATATCTCGCACATGGGCCACGGGGGGCGCGAGTCGACAAGGTAACAATAGTACGCGAAGGAGAGGGGGAAGGTGGAGAGGAGGTTGGTGGCGAATTTACGATACGGCGCTGAAAAAAGGAATTCAATACATTCCCACCTTGCGGCACGTGCCGACCTCACTCAAGTTGGCTGTGGGGCCAGGCTAGACTGCCTCCTGGGCCAAATCCCAACCGACGATTGCTTTTATTCCTCAAAAATAATCCATTCCTTATTTATCTTTCTTCCCATACCCTCCTCGAGCCTTTTCGTCATGGTGCAACAGAACCCCCAAACTAAACTTCTTGTAAACCTTCTCAAGTCCACTAAAGACTACACTACCACCCTCACCTCCCACCTTGTCGTCTCCCACACGGCACTCTCTGGTCTTCAGGCGTATGCCTCAGCTTCCAGTCCCTCAACTGCTCAGGCTATCCTAGGCGTTGCTGAGGCCCTCAAGGCCGCTGATGACGCCATAGTACGTTATGCCAATGAGGTAGATACATGGCGAGAACGTCTCAAGGAAGTTAAACGTGCGGAAGATGAAGTTGCCATCATCCTTCGAGATCGAGAGATCCTGTGGGTGCTTCGTTTGTTCCCTATGCGCATACCCATTCTTATCAAGTACACCAGGGTTAATCGTCTCATCAAGGCCTCGTCGAAGAAGCCGACAAGAGATTCGGTCATACACCCTCCATCCCCCTCGTCCTCTCAGATATCTCTCGGGACCACGGCCCAAACCCAGCAGCAGCGCCTCACGAACGCACAGGCCGAATTGCAAGGCTGCGAACAAACTCTTGCTCAGAAACAGCGCGAGCTCGAACAAATCCGTTCAATTGCCATTCGCGATGGGCTTGAACGGCGTTGTATGGCCCTGGTTCAGCTAGGCTCATCGCTCTCCGAAAAAGGCACCAGCGGGGTACGCGCTCTACAGGATGGATACACCGCAGTCTCCAACACCTTTGCTTTGGAAGTGGATGATATCTTCCGCCACCTTCCATTGCGCCCAAGTTCCCCAAATGGGGTGTCCGATATTTCACTTGCTCCGTCCCAATCTGCCTCACAGAATGGAACGAATGAGATGAATCCTACTTCTAATCCATCGCCTTCCAATCCGATTTATCCACCCTACAAACTTACGCTCCCACCTCCCCATGCCATCCGGCACGATATTTCCGATGAGGGTCACAATATCCCCCTCTCCTCGCGGATTCCCGAAGAAGGTGAGGGCGAGAGCAGTGCGAGCGAGACTGGCCCTGTTAGGGTCATTGAAAATGAACCCCTCCGCGCTGAATCTGGAAAAAGGGTGACTCGATCTTCTGGCGCCCCGTTACAAGCACGGCCTCCCACATTCCTTCCGCAACTCCGGCACAACAGCCTTCTGCACAGAAGTCATTCATCAGATGTTGGCCCGACCCCTACGAAATCGCAGGCAAACGAGCTTTCCGCAAAGGCGAGTTTATACCGTCATGACTCATTGCGGTCCGCATCCTCTCTTGATGCTGTTGGCCAACATCCGAAACCTAATGGTGGATTGTTCGGTGCTCTTACTGGGCTCTTCAAAGGCAAACCAAACAAGGCTCGTGATGCCAGCCCCAAGAAGTCCAGCCCCCCAAAATCTGGAAAGAAAGACTGGACTACGCGAACTGACAAGAATGTTGCACTCGTACGAGCCGGGTCCTTGGATGGCGGCTCTTCTTCTGATGGTCTTCGGAATACAAATGGGTTGGTCGCAGTAACCAATCCTGGTTATCAGGCCGGACTTACGTTACCATCAAGTTCTGGGAACGGAAAGGACTTGAGTCCTAACCCAGGCCCGAGAAAGCTTACGCGTGCTGGCTCGACATCAAAAGCTACCAAACAACCGACCCTAAAGCAGAAGAAACGTGTATCCGATTCTGCAGTGGATGTGTCCTCGCTCGCTTTCTCTGCGGCTCGAACTGGCACCGCCGCTGACACAAAAAGCACCGCGCCCAGCCGTTCTGGGACCATTCGAAGCACGATGAGCGAGCCGCCCAACCATAGGACTCGCCGGACCTCTCTCCCCGCCAGTGTTCCAAAGTTTGACGTTCGCGGGATCAACGGACCTGTTGTGAGTGAATTGCTATCATTTACGACGAAGCTTCTGTTCAATGCTATTCTTAAGGATCCTGGGTCTCCTCCTAAGGAGAAGGGACCGAAGCCGCTTCACCTTACGTATACTGAGAGCCCGACCACTTGGGTGTATCATCCATCATCACCTGGTGCCCGCCGCTCTCCAGGCACATCCGGCTCTGGATCACCCCAAACCCACGGGACATCCCGCCATACTCGCAGCGGGTCGAAGGATACTAAGGGCGCGAGTTTGATGACCCTTGTAGAAGGGGTTGCATCAGACCCTCAGCGCGGCGAGACCATAACTACGGTCCAGAGATCGTCTGCCTCTAAATTAATGCTACCCTCTGATTACGTCAAGACCACTGGGACATCCTCTTCCTCCGTTCTATTCCATGCCAAAGCACCAGGATCCTCTATTCCGACTGTCGCGATCAATCCTCCTACTCCCCAGAATGAAGCTGGCGCAGAGAAACAGCTGCAATCGACCTCGACCTCGTTTCCACAAACACGCACCCCCGAGGTGCGCCATAATCCACCACCACGAACCACTTCGCCACTGCGTAGCGCCCTCCGTCGCCGATCCCCTTCACCTTCCTCAGGGACCCTCCGTGAACGCAACGGCGGCGCTCCACCCAGCGCCACACCATACATTCTTCGCCAATTTTTGTCCCTGTACCTGTTCGCCCAAGGATTGCCACTCGTGAATCGGAAGAAGACATATCATCGTACGAGACTGGTCACGAACATCTATCTGGGGAGGATGAGGACGATGAACCGGATGTACCCACCCCTACAACTGACAAGATTCCAGTCCAAATGGGCCAAGTTGCTCACCTTCCGAATGGAGTTGGAGGCGCACCAAGTCAATCACCTGCGTCTACTGATATTTCGGGTGCCACAGCCGATGCCACCCTGACACCCGGCTCCTCAAATGTTGCTCGGCGGAAGAGCGTGAGACTTGACGTCCCAGTTACCCCATCTCCTGCTGCTCATTCTACGGGATTCCCATCGAATTCCAACAGAAATCGCCGTCTCCCACGTATTCCCGCTTCACAAAACGATGGGAAGGTGAATGGGGATGGACGAGGTAGAGAGTGGAAAACCCGTGTCTCAGACCCCGAGGCTGCTGTACCCGACGTATGGGCTGACAGTAGTGAGGAGGATGCAGACTACTCTCGCGCTCGCAAGCTCTTGGAAAAAGCGAAAAAGACAGAGAATACTATGAGGGCCGATGCAGCCGCTCTTGTCAGGGGGACTCCTACAGTGAAGAAACGCCATTCAGTTCGATAACCAGGGGCTCAAATGTTACCTGCGATCGACCCTTTAAAATTATTGATTCCCATTTTGTTCGCATTATCTTCGTCTCATTACACTGCGTCCCCTATTTCTTTTGTTTGAGTACACACCTTCCTCTGACCTCGGATTCTTTCTTTTCTTTGTCTCACTTGTTACATCACAAAGATTCCCAAGTTCTTTCCCAGTCGTCTTTGATTTACGATTGTCATGCAGTGAACTTGTTTAATTACATATGCAGAATAACGGGTGTTGCTGAGCGCCAGCGGCAAAGTCAGCGGAGTTACGTCTGCTTATATCCGAGATCGATTTGTAGAGGAAACTCCAACCACCAAAAAGAAGATCATGTCTGATAACGACGATTCGCACCGAACTCAAACCGAGGAAAAGGCCCCTCCTGATGGCACCATCAATGTGAAGGTGCGCGAGCGCATAGGGTACCTTAGCCGTATCCAGAGACCCCTCTGACCGTTGCGCTTCTGTGGCCCACTCCATGTGTCGTTCTGCGTCCAGGTTCTTTCCTCTACTGGGGATGAAATCTTTTTCAAGATCAAGCGGAGCACAAAACTTGTCAAACTACAGGGCGCATATGCCGGAAAGGTTGGGAAGGACATTGGGAGCATTAGGTACGCGTAGCGCGCTATTGAGTTTCTTTGCTCTTTCCTTTTCTAGTGGCCGCAGAGTTGGTTTTTAATCTGATGTGCTAATGTGCAAGGTTCTTATACGACGGGAATCGGATTAACGAGACGGATACGCCTGACTCCCTCGGGATGGAGGATAACGACACGATTGACGTGATGGTAGAGCGTGAGTATATTTGAGCATATTAACAAGGCAAATTACATTCGCTCACAAGGAATACTTAACCGGCATTCCTACTAAAAGAGGTCGGTGGTTCCGCATGATCCATCTGCAATCCCTCCCCCTCCTGGACGGACCAAGCTTCGCTTTCCTCCCCACGCCCAACCTTCCATCTTTCACGAGATTCGGGTTTTGTCTTCCTTTCTTGAACATCCCCTTCATAATTTGGCCGATTCGATGAACAAGCACATTCTGTATCTATCTGGTAATCAGTCTACGCTCCTGACTCTTTTCCATTGTGTGCCCTTGGTGTCGTTGCAATCGTGAACGAGAGGTGGTGACTCCAGCGGAAGTAGTCATTTTGACTTTTTCTTGTGAAATGACGTGGTGATGAAACGCACCCTTGGACCTTTTGGGGCCCAAGATGGCTCCATTGGAAGGTGGGAGGTGGACACCAAGAATTTCAATAGTTCTATATATGCGCGTGTTCACCCCAGGTGATAACTTCAATACTGACTATTGTATCTACGATTCCCTGGTTCGAGGACGGTTTGCACCTTCGGTGAAAGTTCCCAGCTGGCAGTGGCCCCCCAAAGCTGGGGACCTCAAGTCCCCAATGGTACCTCACCCCTCCGCAAAATCAAATGTTCTACGGAAAAACGTAAGCCAATTGCAACTGTTGGTAACGGGAAATCTCTGCGTAAGCCTCGGCATCTCTTCTCTCCTTATACGCCCTTTCTTGGGGGACCTCGTAGCCAGACACAACATACATAGATTTGGCGGCTTGCGATGTCTTTGGTTGCAAATCAGCCGGCGAAATGTATTAAGTACTTGGCCCTTTGGCCTGTACACGGGAATCAAAGATGCGCGAAAGGAAGACATCAAAAAGTGGAGGTGAATATAAATATAAGCCCATCCATTGAGGACAGAAGACCCTGGAACGAAGAATGAAATAATGGTTGCAGGAGTTCAGGTCAATCTCCTTTCAGTACCTGGGGCGTTCAGTCGCGGCGCTGGTGGCCACGCTCGAGGCTCGTTCCCGAGTGAAGGATTTGAAGTCCCTATTAGAAGTACGCTCTACTATCCGCTTTCCGATGCGCTCAAGGGAATCACGAGTAGTACGTTCCGATATTGAAGGGCTGGGGCGCTGTTCTGGATCGTGATCGTACAAGACCACTTGAGCAGTGGGTTCATCAACCTCCGAGGCGGGGGTGGAATGATCGATGGCGCTTTGGTAGTCATCGGAGTCATCGGTCGTCACTGCAGAGGCAAGCGAAGGAATAGTGGATCCAGTCGTAGGCGTACGGGCTGGTGGTATTGGCGAGCGCCGGCCATCGACTGTCGGTGGGGGTGTACGGGCCGTAACGCGCAGCTTTCTCTCGTTCAGCATTCCATTCGGGCTGTCGATGGACTTGGGCGTGTTCGAACGAGGAGCCTCGACAACTGGCGGTGGTTTGTAGATATAGTCGTTCACCGGGGTCAATCGGCCACGGGAAGGGTGAAGACGCGATCGCACGGAAGCGGAATCTGTACTGCGGCTTGTAGTTGACCCGCTACGCTTCAGGCGAGTATCATGGCGCGCGGCCTCCAGCTACGGAGTAGAAAACGTCATTTCATGCACCACAAGTTAAATCGTCTTGGTAATACCTTTGCCTGGATCTGCAACATCTTCTGGGCAACAGCTTCGCTTCGCTCAGATATCCCATGGTCAACAGCATTCAAGCCATCCAGATGCGATTCCCTCCGAGTCGCTGAGAAACGTCGTAGTGCTTTCTCTGAAAGTGGCTCACCGGCATCACTGGCCTCGTCGACTTCTTTGACCGTGGACATAGGCCCGACGTAAGATTTGATTCGTCGCCGATCGGGTGTGAATCGACTAGCCCATCGTCGGCCAAAGTTGTCGCCGTACCAAAGGAACGCATGTTTTGACCCACTTCGCCATCTGCCCGCGAGCTCGGTCGAGAAGACATGACAGAACCTGGTCGAGAAGGAGTGCCGGGATCCGACATGGCTAAATCAGAACCGCCATCGCTGAATGCGATTGAGACTAAAGCACGTTCGATTTGAGCCTCAACTTCGGCGATCATTTGGGACCTCTCCCTTTCCATCTCCTCCATGTCTTCCCTCATTCGTTCCAATTCGATCATAGCTTCTTTATGCTGGGATTCGGTTTGCACAAGTTCTAAGGCAGCCGACGTGAGCATTAATAACACCTGGTGCAATCCCAGAGAACGTTACTCACTGGCTTTCAAGGCATCCTTCTCCTGTGCCGTGATCGATACCAAGCCACTAAGGCGCTTGCTCTCCCTTTGCTCCTTATTTATCTTCGCCCTGAGTTCGGCGGCTTCGGCACTGAGGGCTTCCGCGTACTCTTCAAAGCTGACGAATTTCTGGCGCCAGAGCTCGGACTCAGTCATGAGGAAGTTCAACCGTCTCGACAATCGACCAATCTTGGTTTCGAGATCATCGCGAGCATCGACAAAGGCCGATGCTCGCTTCCGAATTGATATCTGGATAAGACGCTCTGCAGGAGTGAGACTTCCTTGACGCTTTGCCATACCCATCATAGCCAGTCTCTTAAGCAAGGTCGGTTTCTTATACTGTGGGGAAGCAAGATCAGATGGTCGGGGGCGGAGAAGGTATCCGGATCTCACCTTATCACGGAGGACCGCATCAAATGCCTGCACGACTCTCGTCTGATGCCACCATTCTGGAGCTCGAATGCTCTCAGCAACGGCAGTAGACGATGATCCCTTCTTCGTCTGAATCTTGCACAGCGGTCGGAAGCGTCCCGCAGGGAATGCTTCTTTGAATTCGCTGGAGAGATCAATGCTGCTCAGTGGAATGATACACCACTAAGGGGCAGTGCCGCAAACCTCGGAACGGAGTGGTCAGGGTGAAGTACGAATCGAATGCGGTCATTAGGATGCGTCGGAATTTGTCACGCTGGGCCTTCACAGAGACTACACCAGCTGGAGGGGCGGAACAGTTCCTACGATGGAAATTATATCCGTTAGAGCCAATGCCTTGAGGAACCTAAATGATGTACCCACACGTAGTTAATGTCCCTAGTATCAGAAGATGGGAAATACTTATTAGTCTACACAAATGAAGCAACCATCAAGACCTACAAGTCGCATATGCAAACTTCAACTTGAATGCGCGTAATGTATCTTGTTTCAGTAGGTAGCCCAATAATCCAGGGCCAGGATCCTGAATTAAGTACACAATGAAAATAATGTCAAGTAGCAACTGCATACGCCCCATACCTCAAGGTAGATTTTAGCGTCGCGCGCGTGTCTACCAAAATTCCATCAGGTTTGGGATGGTTGAGAGTGGGTATATTACCCACACAATTGGGAGGGCGACACCATTCCAACCTCGAAGTTCCACAAGGTACTTGAGAGTCGACACCGCAATCTGGAGACACAAGATTAAAAAGGGTTCCGGGAAGTAGAACATTTACTCACGCCAAGCATTGCTGGGTGACGGGAGAGGAAGAGCACCCGTCCAGTCGGAGCCAGTGCAAGCTGCCAGGAGAGAAAAAATCAGTAACCCAGGTACGGGACTTAGAGCTGGTGTCCCGATGTACTTCGCATATCGTCAGAATATTGTCGAGATTGAGACAACGGAAAAGCGGCCACATTGTGAACTAAGTAAGAAAAAGTAAACACTGGAACTTCAAGGACAAGGATACGGCAAACTCACGTTCACGTCCACAAGTCCACGCCCAAAATCTAGGCCACCAGGAAATCTACATACAACTTCCATGCTCTCACCAGCGACGCCTGCATCAATTTTGACAACCTCGCCGGCTCGAGGGGCAGGATGTTCAAGAATTTTGGATATTTGGCTATTGTCGAACAAATATTAGATATGATCTGTCGCATAGTGGTGCAGGTAGACACGGACAGGGTATGAGATTGCACATCCTTACTAAAACGAGCCCAGCTAAGAGTCAAATAGTCGCGCATGAGATCATAAATAGGGTGCCTTGAAACGAGAGCTAATTATAAAATGAGCGCAAAGTACCCGGAACATGTCTAGAAATCAACATACTGAGAGCATAAGGTAACCAGAACACGGTGTTAGGTGGAAGGAAAAGCGTCGAGGCTCCAGGATTTTCGGTGTTGACGTTTAGGCCCCCGTCAATGTCCGATTCGCCAAAATCGGCCTCACTCTCTTCTGCTTCGGTAGCACTCCAGGGGCTTGTCTTCTTCTTTCGCCTGCGTTGACCTTTCCCCGTATCAGTTTCCATGGACATCGTAGACACTTTTGGGGAGCGGGCGCCAGGGCGATTGCGAGCTGCTGTCTCTAGGGTGCGACGTATAGCGGTACTTCGATCTTCGTCAGCATGCGACCATACTGTGAGGCAAACACCATGATACGTGACGACCGGATTAGGCTCTGGGGCAGTAGCACCAGCGGCAAAGGTGCCTGCGGCGGGACCGAGGTACGTGGAGGATGGACGAGGGAAAGCAGGGTCCATGTAGGGGAAATTCCCGATAGTGGAACGGTCACCAGCAGTTGTCGTAGACAGCATAGACGTTCGGAGAATACCATTACTACTGGTAGCTGGGCCATCTGAGCCGGCGGGCAGTTGGAATGTGAAGGTGTGAACGCTGGACGCAGGTTGCAAAGTTGACGCTATGATTTCGACTTCACGTGTGAACGAGAGTTTGAGGGCTTTGCTTAGCATCTTGCCTAAATCACTCTTGCTGAGGGTGCCGAGCCTTCGAGAACCATCTTCGCCTACCCCTTTCCCTTTTTTCTTCTTCTTTCCCCCAACACCTGGGGTGACGCTGCTTCCTAGAACTTCGGCACGCCAAAAGCGTCCCACCGCGCCTAGGGCGAAGAAAGCGTGTCAAATCAGACCAGGAAGCCGTCCAGATCGGTGGAACCTCACCTTCACTGTGGTGCACGCCATTAATGGAGTCCGGATCAGCCAGAGTCCACGTCTGAGGTGATTTTGGGAGACCGGACACTAGATAAAGACTAGTGAGGGGGAGTGTGGCGGCCGCATTGGGAGGTCCAATAGCCGGCGATACAGAAAGGAACGACTTTGCGGTTGATTCTCTGTGCCGATGTGATCCCGGTTGGTCTGATCGGAATGATGCATTACTCTCATGGTGACGAGCAGGGTGTTTCGCAGGTATGGGAGGTCGCACCCCTTGGGCGTCTTGATTCAACGAGGTAGCAAGAGAGGCATTACTCGCGTTGTGGGACTCTAATTCCCGGATACTGAGGTGATCAGCAGGATTTAAAGTGTTTTCAGGATGATTGCCAGTGTTCCCGCCAAGCTTGAGCGCCCGTGTAAATGTAGTGAAGCGAGAAGGGGATGGTGGTGGTCCCGCCTCAGGTGGCGACACCTGTAACGTCGGACGAGGCATTAAAATGAACGAGATGTTTTTTGGTGGGTATGGGAATTGCCGTTCGAGCCTAATATACATATGGGCTGATCCAGGGGTTACTCAATTCGTTCGCACGTCCACTGATGCCTCATATGGCTTTTTCGCGTGCGTCCTCATGGATTGGTATGATCTCAACGGTCAGCTCCGATGGACCTGCCAATATGTGATGTGTGGCTCGCACTAATTTTCTTGTCTGTTGGGTGACCGCCTTCGTACTCTCTCACTATGATGGCGTTTCTCGAAAACGTAATGGGTTTCTCGTGGAGCGGCTGGATCACCTATTGAGAATCCGGCGTCCCCTACGTAGATTCACAGCGAGGAAATTGACTCCCATCCACATATATAATAACCCCCGCCACACATTCTTGGTCTCTCACCTCCGCTGAACTTGGACTTTTCCAGTGTCTAGAGCTCAAATCTACAATATCCGAGATTGCGCTAGATTCTTTTTTTTGGATTGGGCCCGTTGGCAGCATATAGCCATGGCCGGCATCTGTTTACCTACCTCGACCCTCCCCCTAGTTTATTATAATCTCCATGCTATGTCTGCCAATCCAAAGTCTCTGCGGTGGCGTATTTGATTAGGCATTCGCGCTGGGAGCCCCGGCGTCTTCGAACTCGCGCCGAACGCCATTTAGAGGGAATGCGGTGCCATGGGAGGCGACTATTCTCGCCTTAGTAGACACGGTAAGGCTTGATCTGAATATCGCTATGCACTCAATTAGTCGCGAATATTCCCTGTCAGGTAGGGTGTCTATCAGGGGTCTTGTGGGCCTCATCATATTCCTTCTCTGGTCGATGGAGATGGACTCATCTCCTGATTCAAGACTCTCGCCTCCTTTTTGGTCGCATTGCCTCAATTCCAATCCCATTTTCAGGGGTCGTTGATTATTGCATGTTTATCTGCACCACAGTAAGACATCATTGCATATGGCAGCTTTGTGTCAGTTCCTGATGTCTCGGTGGATCATACCAATTCCTCTGTGCTGCTTGGATCCCTCGTTGAATGATATCAATGTCCAAGTCTGAAAGGATTAAAAGATTATTTTGGGCAGGCAGGTAACATGATCACCGCTGTGTTGTTATGCGTGGGCCACTGGTGACCACAACGATTACGTGAATTGCACTGCCACCGTCCAGGCTGTTCTGAAAACACAGCCAAGGCACCAAAGCTTGGCTTTCGAATTAGGGAAGCTTCCGGGACATCCAGTAATTACTAGTTCACTGCTATGTGCCTTTGAAGTCGCGTTGGCAAATTCCCTTATTGGTTTTTTGGTTTAGAAGACGTAACTGAAGAATTGGTCGATGTCCGGTGACCCTAGCCGCACATAGGCGGTACCCAACTTTTTGATGGGCGAATTCTTGGGTCGATACCGACGACAAATAGTCTGGGGTCGAACATGATATAAAGGAAGACATGTTCTCTCGTGGTCCCATTATCTGCCATGTTCTCCAAGGTCTGCATCACTCTGCTCGGATTCCTTTGTTGCGGGTCCTTGCTGCATCCCGAGAGCGATTCGGTCCGCGTATCATTCATGAAGCACGCTCGGTGATACCCAATCAATGGGATAAACGACTTATGCTTGACAAGTCGAGGATCATCCCTGTTCGCATCAACCTGGCGCAGAACCTTGAGGGTGCCGAAGATCTCCTCATGGAAGTATCTCATCCCGACAGTCCCAAATATGCCCAACATTATAACGCCGATGAAGTCGCAGATTTGGTGCGGTTTTCACAAATGCAACACCTTGGAGAGGACCTCGCTAATTAGCTTGTATTTATTTATCCACTCTAGTTCGCGCCCACGAAAGAAACAATTGATATCGTCCTTGACTGGCTCCGATCCGAGGGTCACGATGTTGATCACAGTCACTACAATCATTGGAAAGCTGCCGTCGTGGTTCCTATGCCTATTCACAAGGCTGAAAACCTTCGTATGTATTATAATCTCTTCTGTTGGTCAATTCCCTTTAATATTAGTTTGCAGTACACGCTACCTACGACGCCTATGAACACACCAATGGAAAGGTGCATATCGCCTGCATGAATTATTCTCTTCCGGAAGCAGTACGACACCATGTAGATTTCGTCCTCCCGACCGTGCACTTCGATGTACACACCACGCCACATGCCCCTACCCAAGAGGAGAAGCGCGATCCTACCGTTCCCTCCCCGGGAAAACTCAAGGATAAATCACCCGTTTTGCCAAAACAAGGCGCAACCCTGAGCCCCCAAGCCCTCGCTCCAGCTGGTTCTCTCTCGAAATGCGATCAACAGGCTCGTCTTCCACATATTTTGATTATTTCGCAATGCCTCACGTTTTCACGTCCTCTAGATTACTCCCGATTGTCTCAGGGCCCTGTACGGCATTAAGGTATGTGTGCATAGGGATTGGACTATTCCATCCATCACGCTAACGACTCCTTGATCGTATTTAGTACACGCAGAAGGCTGTGAAAAAGAACAGCTTTGGCATTGGTTTGCAATTTTCTATCACCTTACTTTGAAATCCGGCTCACCTATCGTGGCCTTCATAAGTTGAATACACACCCCAATCATACATACCCGGCGACCTCGATCTTTTTGCTAAAAAATACGTTCCTGGCGGGGTTGGACGCCGCCCCAAGCTGCTTTCGATTGATGGAGGTTTGTCTCAGATTAAATCAAGCAGTACCCCTGATTAACTGCCGTAATACAGGTCAGATCAGTTCTGTGCCGAAGTCTTTCGACCTCAACGGAGAGAGCGACCTTGATCTGGAGGTACGATTTAAGTTACTTTCTCATGTAGGGTAGAGCATGATTTGACATTGCCCACGTAGTATGGAATGGCCTTGACGTTCCCCCTTCGTGTTTCGCTCTATCAAGCTGGTAGGTAGTTTTCAAGCACCTTGTCTATCGGTACCAATACCGAACTGAACGATTTAATGGCTAGGTGACAAAATCTTCGGGGCTTCCTTCAATACTTTGTGAGTGTACATCCCTTTGGTCTTCTCCACCCCGGAGTGTGGCTTAGCCAAATTAGCCTCGATGCCCTCGACAACACGTATTGTGCAGGTACTATATTCAACTTTCCTATCATATTTTCGTCGCTGAACCCCTTTACAAAGGCGATGACCCAACCCAGGATCCCCACTATCCTGATCCGAACCCAGGAGGTGATACCCTTGCCTTTGATCTACATTCGTAAACGTCCCAACTAAACACACACGCAGGCTACAAGGGGAAAGATTGCGGAAAATACGCCCCTACACACGTCATCAGGTACGTTCAATACCTAGAAGATCCTTCTTTATATCCTCGCTGATTTCCCTTCCTTGCACCTTTGTCAGCACCTCTTATGCATACGTAAGTTCGATGTGGAGCGCCTTTTGAAAGAGCGACAAATTGACTTGTAATGGCAGAACGAGATAGATTTGACACCCGCGGTGAGTATCACTATCCGTAAACTGGATCTCGAGATTACTGATTGAGACATCCATGACAGTACGAGAAGCGGCAATGCAATGAATGTATGATCCATTGGGTCTCGTCCTCGTTATTATAGGTTCTTACTGATTTGCTTTCCAGATCTTAAGCTTGGCCTTAGGGGCGTCACGGTGGTGTACTCCAGTGGCGATTACGGTGTTGCTGGAAATGGCGGTATGCTGTCGCCTGCGGACATTGCTCCTGGATATCATTTGATATGCGTGTCATGTTGGATTTTTTAGGTAACTGCATCGATGCCTCTGGACACCTTTCCCCAAGTGGTTTAAGATGTGAGTGCTTAACGTTTTGAATCCTCGTTTCGCTTTCTTAGCGTGTGGACAGTCAATCCCTCATTTCCAAGCACATGTCCTTACATTACCAGCATCGTAAGCTCATCCCCACTACGTCGTCGTGATTCACACCTACTCACCGTCACTAATTTTAGGGTGCAACTCAAATTAAACCAGGGAATACGGTGGCTAAACCAGAAGAAGCAGCTGAGACGGGTGAGTTAACTTTTTCACGAACATTCTCATCTCCTAAGTATTCCCTCTACTTCTTGGGCCCGTAGTCATATTCAGTGGAGGTGGATTCAGCAACGTATTCCCGATGCCCACCTATCAGAAAGCGGCCATCAAATACTACTACAAACACCACAAGCCGACTTACAGCAGTTCGCAATATAATAATAATCAAAAGGCTCGTGGATTCCCTGACATTAGGCAAGTGACAGAAAGAGGTGCCATGTGCCGATTGGATATTGATTTTTTGGTTTCACTTACAGCGCGAATGGTGTCAACTGTATGGCGTCTGGACTGTCTTTGTCATTGATCGTCATTGAATCACTCCTTTCTGTAGATGTCGTTGCGGTAGACGGGGCGTTCTCGCTTGTATACGGTACATCGGCCTCTGCCCCCGTGGTGGGCTCGATCTTCGCCTTAATCAATGATGCCAGACTAGCCCATGGGAAAAAACCTATTGGTTTCGTTAACCCAACTCTGGTGAAGTCCCAATTCCTGGCTTGTCGCGTGCTCTGAAGAAGTCTAACTGGTCATATACTGCAGTATGCCCATCCGTCAGCGTTCAATGACATTACCTCAGGAAACAATCCCGGATGCTCCACGCAGGGTTTCACTGCTGTGAAAGGATGGGTAAGCCTTAGCTCTTCTCCCGTATACGATTGATCCCCAATAAATTTTTTGTGGGACCTTATAGGATCCGGTCACAGGTTTGGGAACACCTTCATTCCCCAAGCTACTTAAGTTATTCCTGAGCCTAAAGTGAGTGTTCGAAGGGGGGCTATGATGGACTTTTTCCGTTTCTACTGCTACGGACTTTGGCTCCTGGCTATACCCCGATTTTCTATTTTACAATTATGGCCTATGGACTATTGGACAAATGTGTTGTGTAATAGCAGAAAATTATCCAGCTAGGTGTGAGTCTGATTTCCTGAGTGCCAAGAGTCTGCAGTGTGCAAATGGAAATATCAGGAAGGGGTAACTAGCTTTTCTCGTGTAATGAATAGATTGCCATCCTGTAAGGTCCCCGACTCCGAAAGAGAGGGTTTTCGTGAATGCATTTGGATTCGATCAATAGAGTTCCGCCCAAAATCGCGTCATCGATAGCACTCTGATCGTGATAAAGGTTACTCTGATGCCTCTAAGGGGTTCAATTCTAGTTGTGTCTTTCTTGAGTTCCGCGGCTTTCTGATGTCAAGGTTTTCTGATCATGTGACTCCGGATCGCCACTCCATCTCAGCAAACTATAGGTACAGCCACTTGACTCCGCAAGACCCCGGGATATTGAATACGTTGAGCACTCAGCCTAAAGACCCTCCCATTATTCTACTCCGGATTTGTTCGCAGCGATTGCTACGGCAGGCTCGACGAGAGATGAGACGCAGAAGTCCATAATTCTGGACGATGAGGGGATGAAGGAGGATCCATTTAGTTGTTCCTGGGAATCATTTGGCTGAATCATATCGCAGGACTGACTATCTTGAGAAGAGGAGTCTGGATGGTCTCCAACGCGGAGTAGGAGATGACGGCTTCGGAAAAGCGAAAGGAATGCTATACTTAAGTTCGCGCATGAAGACTTGGTATCGTATCTATGTGCTGGCTTGTTCATGGGGACGGCTAAACACGTGTTGCATGTCAGTTGCTGCGATGAATTTGAGGGACTTTGTACACATATAGGGAATAATGCATAACGGGCGAGCTGAGTCTGAGATATCATCCTCAAATGACGCCGAATCCAGCCCGTATATCTGATCGAGTGGTTCTTGTAACTGATCCCTCTGCTCGACGGGTAGTTGAGTTCTAGTCTCAGATCTGGACCCGTTGTCTTCGACGACGACGAGCCGGGAAACACAAAGTAGTGATCGACTGAGGCTCCATAAGGATTCTTGAGGATCTCTGTGAGTATGTACTCTCAAGAACTGGAACAAATCTGGCGCGGCCACGCGGCACATGCATGGAGACTCCATCAGGAATTAGCAAAAGAAATCGTTATATTAGTGACTCTGTCTTACACAAAGATCGTATCGACAACACTGGCGATGATATCTCTGGATTGGAACCAAGAGTAATCTCTCGGGTCTATGTCTTGGTCTCTCGAGACAACTCCTCTTAATGTCGTACAATGGTTGAAGGTCGGGAAAACACTGGCTTGTATAAGACGAATTGATGTCCTGACCTGCAGTTCTCATCTATTGTGGAACGACTGCGCGTTTGCACCATATCAGAGGCACTAGGCGCTGAAGACGAAGTCATGAATGGCGAAGATATAAGGATATGAGAGCAGGGCACATGAAAGCTGCCCGATTGTCATTCGAATCCAGTAGGATGAATAGGGGCGACAAGAAGAATGCCAGCAATTAAGATAAGTACCTAAAAGGACACGAAGAATTAACATACTAAGAATTTCGTTGAATTTAAGCAGGGTCAGGAATCAGGGGCTGCCTATCACTCCTGCAAGGAGTGGACAGTAGTGGCCCGGGGATGGAGGGCATCCTCTTTTAGGCTTGACTAATAGAAATACTCACCGCCGACTTTATTGCCGATCGTTACTGGGGATATTTTGGAGGACCACACGGGCGTGGGGTGGTCAGTGCACAAGGCCGAGGCAGGCGAGACTGCCTTCGCCACCGCAAAAGATAGGCCACCTTGGCCGTTCGCATCTGTGTCTGTGCTCATAGGCCGCGTGTCTTCACCTGACACTTCCTGAAATATTACAGAGGGACCAGAGTGCTGATATCTGGACATAAAGGAGTGCACCCTGTTCCACTGACAGAAGTCGTTCGGGGCCGTTTCCAGTGCTCGCTGATAGGCAGACCGATTGGGGACATGTTCCTGTGGGGTTATCCCCATGCAGTACGCAGTATGAGCAGAAGCCAGCGACACTTGACTTTAGAGTCGGGGATTGGCGCTTGTCGCCGCTACCGATACATGTAGAGGGATATAGCGTCTCAGTGTGCGGTTGTGGATCACGTGCGCGTCGGTAACCCCCGCTGATTTTTGAGGAGGTCGCTCGTCTATCCACTTATGCCACTTCGCCCGCTGTGGAGATTCAGGCGCCCAATATTGAGCCTCGCGCCACCAATACGGCGGTCATTTTTCTTCTCATCAACGGCTTTTGCTCAGTCTCGCTCCCAGCAGTCGATGAATGCGAAGCGGAAAGCTCCTGCTCGAAGCAATCCACGATCGAATCCTCGTTCCCAGCGCTCGGGATTGGAACCCTTACCTGGGCCAATTATGACTGATCCGGCTATCAGGAAGGCCTATCTCTCCCCCGGGATAGACGCGAAATATCTACAAAGTCCAAAAGATTACTACAAACGATATGTTATCAAACGCCTGCCAGAAGCACCGCCAGTCCAATTCAGCTCAGGATTCCATAATAATAAAGAGTATTTTAGGTGACTGGTTGTCGTTTGTCCAACCTCTACACAGACCTGACTAGCCCCGCATCTAGAGCAGTGGTCTATACCGACGACAACCCGGATGCTGTTATTGGTGTGGGGGATCACCCTACTCGAGCAGGAGCCGAGCGCTTGGCTTGCCTCTCGGCCGTTCTTCAACTCTTCCAAAAGGGTCTGGTCAGTATTTATTTCAATCGCAGTTTCGTGCATCCAACTAACCAATAAATTATGCAGCTTCAGCAGGTGCTTTCTAGCTCATATATGCCCCCCGCAGTGGATACTGTCCTATCAGATGGGACAAAGCTCAATCCTGAACGCGCAAAAGTGTTTATGGATTATTATTGCCACAAATATTCGTTCGGGAACCCCGAGATCGTCTCAACGGAGACTCGAGGCGGTTGGGAGTCGGTAATGACCGTTGGTGGAAGAAAAATCGGCATAGGAAGCGGAGTAAACAAGAAACTCTCCCTCAATAACTGTTACCTCGATGTCGTCCAATACCTCGACGGGTGCGATGCAGAGCTCTGGAGGAATTTCTTGATCGAAACCAAAGGGAAGGGAGATGCGATTGGTCTGGCTCCCCCAGTCTGGCTTCATATCGGTGCTCGCTTGAACGATCGTCTAAAAGAGCTCTCTTCCGAGATCTCCCACAGCCAACTGTTCGCTAATCGTCCTCAAGACTCATTTGCCTCCACTTCACAATCCCCCTCCCCATCATCCTCATCGCTGGTTCTCTCGCCTTCTCCCCCTCTTACGGTAGTTGGTGCTCGTCCCAAAATGGACCAAGCTTTCCACCATCATAAATCCCAAAAGCTTCGCGAAATTCTAGATGCCTATCGGGCAGATTCCACCCAGACGCGCATGCGGGCACAGCGCGAAGCACTTCCCATCTACACCAAAGCCCAAGAAATTCTCGACATTATCGGATCGCAGGACGTCACTATTTGCATGGCTGCCACCGGTTCGGGAAAAACCACACAAATACCGCAAATTATACTAGATGACTGGATTTCCCGAGGTCAGGGGAGCAAATGCAACATTATTTGTACTCAGCCCCGCCGTATTGCCGCTATCAGTGTTGCGGAGCGTGTCGCGGCGGAACGCGGCGAGACGGTCGGAAAACAAGTCGGATACCAGGTGCGATTCGATGCGAAACTCCCCATGGCACACGGCTCCATCACCTTTTGCACAACCGGAATTTTCCTAAAACGCATGCAAGGTGCGCTAGAGGGCTCAAATAGCCCAGATGATCGGAGTCTGGACGACGTGACGCACATGATTGTGGACGAGGTCCATGAACGCGATGTTGACACCGATTTAACGCTGGTCGTACTGAAGCGCTTGTTGAAGGAGAGGCGCACCCGAAACAAGCCTTTGAAAGTCATCCTAATGAGCGCGACTATTGATCCCACCCTCTTCCAAACATACTTTGCCGATGCCCAGGGCAACAAGGCCCGCACCATTGACATTCCTGGCCGTTCGTTCCCTGTCGAAAAGCGGTATTTGGAAGATATCATTGGGGATTTGGCCCGTGAAAACGTTCCAATCCCCTCTTGGATTTTTTCCGAGAAGAGTGTAATCGAGTACCTCAACAGGGAGGTCGGGCCTGGCGCCGTTGCACACCTGAGGGCCGCCGGAGGCACGACTACCACTCTCAAATCGGTTTTGGCAGAGGGTACAGGCGAAGATCTCGAGATTCCTTTCCCTATCGTTGCTTTGACCATCGCTCACGTTCTTCGCTCATCTAACTCTGGTCACGTTCTGGTATTCTTGCCAGGTTGGGAAGAGATTACAGCAATCCAGCGCATCCTGTCTGAAAGGCAACGCTTTCCTCTTGGCATCGATTTCAATGACCGAAGCAAATATTCCATTCATCTCTTGCACTCTACTATCCCCGTCGCCGAGCAGCAAGCCGTGTTCGAGCCTGCTGCCGCGGGCGTCAGGAGGGTCATTCTCGCCACCAACATCGCCGAAACTTCCATTACCATTCCCGATGTTGTCTACGTTGTCGATACAGGAAAGGTCAAGGAGAAACGATACGATCCTGAACGCCACATGTCTTCCCTTGTATCCGCTTGGGTCGGTTCGTCCAACTTGAATCAACGAGCTGGTCGAGCTGGGCGTCACCGACCTGGTCAATATTACGGTATCATGTCTCGATCGCGGATGGAAGTTCTCCATCCTTATCAGACCGTGGAAATGAAGCGCGTTGATTTGAGTAACGTTGTGATGCACGTTAAAGCCCTCGACTTCCGTGGAATGACCGTCGAAGAAATCTTTGCGGCACTCATCGAGCCTCCGGCGTCTGAACGAGTAGAGGCGGCATTGCAGACCCTTGAGATGGTCGGTGCGCTGGACGCGGAGCAGAGATTGACGTCACTAGGGAGGGTCTTGCAGCAGTTGCCCATCGAAGCCGCGATCGGTCGTTTGGTGTTGTATGGATGCATGTTCAAGTGCCTGGACTCGGCGTTGACCCTCGCTGCGATATTGACGAATCGGGAGCCGTTCATGGCACCCGTAGGGGTGAAGCAGGAGGCACAGGAGGCTAAAGCCTCTTGGACAGAAAACGAATTCCGCTCGGATCCTCTTGCTGCCGTTCGTGCATACGACGCTTGGTGGAATTTACAAAGTCGAGGAGAGTATAGCGAGGCTAATAGCTTCTGCAGCAAGAACTTCCTGTCGAAGCCGACTTTGCTCATGATGCAGAAAGTCAAAGCGGCTCTCCTTCAAGCGCTATTCTCTGCTGGTGTTATTGAGGTGTCTGCTGGTGGGAGGGCAAGCACGTCGTCGGTCGTTTCGAGTCAATTCAGCAGGAGCCGGCATTTCGCTGTCCCACCCGAGCTTAACATCTACAGCAATTCCCTTCCTGTGATGGCTGGTCTTATCGCCCTTGGCTCTCAACCAAATTTCGCTATTCGGACCTCCGACCGAGTATACCGGACTCCACAGGATAAGGTGTGTAACCAAACACTTCCCCTCTTTCTGATCTCGATTGCTCATGAGTCCCGCGTCCCCCCTAGTCTACGATTATCCATCCCAGTAGTGTGAACCATATGAAGTGGGGCGAACGAGAGAGCAGCAAAGAAAACGCTGCGAGTTTCGAGAAGCACCTCATTGCTTTTGTGGAGAAAGTCCGTAACGTCTCTGTGGCCTCCGCCTCGGCTAACGCCCAGACGTTCCTCCGCAACACGACTCGTCTCGACATCATGACATATGTTCTTTTTGGGGCGTATCGAATCAAAGAAGTTGAAAGAGGTTTGGAATGCGATGAATGGCTCCCTGTGCAGGGGAGTCCCACTCAGCTGAGTCAACTACGAGGATTAAAAGCGGCGATCGAGGCGTGCGTGCTTCGTGTCTTCGAGGGCATCGCTGCTGCGAATGCTGAGCGCCGCGAGGCCCGCCTGAGGCGATATGCTTCAGCACGTCCAGGCCAGGCGAACGTGATAGACGACCGTAAGGATGACGATGATGAACGCGATGACGCCGATATAGATGAAAACCGAAAGGCAGCGGGACCACTGTCGAGAGAAGAAATCATGGAACTCGATTTCCTCACTCGAGATGTAGTTCGGGTGTTAGAGCAGTACAAAGAGGAACGGATAGCTTCCCAGTCTAGGCGCGGCTCACGACCCGCAACACCGTATTCTGTGCGCGCTTCGCCTTCGGCAGGGAACATAGCGTTACCATCGGCTTCCGAATCGTCGTTCAGCAGCGGTGTTCGGCAATTATTGGACTTTGGTCGCTCGGGTGGTTCTGGCGATCGCAGTCCATTCCGATCCCGCCCCCAAACGCCGTTGAGAGAGGTGCATTCTCGTGTCTAATCACATCCTTACCCGTTCACATATCCATCCTCTATCCCCCCCCCACTCCAATCATACATGTGTCGCTAGATTTTGGTTTCTAATGTGTCCTTTTGCCTAGAACTTTGGACCAATGCTGGGATTAATACTACGCTCTCACATTGGATTGCTTTTGTATTCAATAGCTTATTATAAACATGAGCAGGTTCACCTTGTCTGTACCGGAGGAGACATCCAAACTACATGATGCGACGATCTGCCCCAGACGTCCCAAACAGTGCTCGCGCAAATCTATAACCACTCTGGAATCGATAGGTGTTGGAGTCACCGTGCTGGCAACTGAATATGAATGAAGGGCGACAAAGTCTGCTGTGCGTGAAGAGTTGCAACTCATCCCCGAAGAGATCCTCTCACTTCACTGGCGCATTTGTTGCTTCGATGTACTCCGACTTGGGGAATGAAGTCCAATGACGGTAGCAGGAGGCTGGATGGTGAAGTGAAGGCGATATGGTTTCGATGTATGTAGAAGATGATTGCTGCATCTGGCTCTCGCCGCGAGGGCCAATCAGGTTTGTGAGATGCAGACTGCTGGTCTGTAAGTAGACAGCATACCCGAAATATACAGTTTGCGCATGTCCGCTGGGTTGAGCAGGTCTTTGGATGTCATGATATGCGAGAGAACTCTAACTAGATGGGCGATGGTGTGTTGGACTAGCGCGCGAGGAGGCTCAGATCAATTTTGGACGAGCAGCTGCACCCGGTGCTTCAGAGTATCCGTCAAAATCGGACGGTCCATATGTATTGGGCTTTCAGAAATGGGTAGCCAGGACTTGCTAAGTGGCGCTCTGACCTGCTCCAAAAATGGCACAGATCCGTTTTCGGCTGACTTTTGGACGGTCAATCCCAAAGTCAATGACAACCCACTACATTCCTGACGTAATGAAATCGTCGGAGTGGCCCAACGACTTAATGCTTTCAGCTCTGGGTGAGCTCGATCAGTCATAACCTCGATGATCAGTGACCGCTTCGTGAGTAGATACGCAGCGTGAGAGATGACATATAAGACATACGCTGCGTGGGGAACGACTTGAATGAAGGAGACCAAGGACCAGGGGAACGCAGATGGAGCGCCGCTACGGGAGTTCCGTGTCTGGGGGCGTTGAGGAGCGACCGTGGGGGCGGCAGGGGGATAGGGTCAAATCGTTTATTCGTGTGTGATTCAACTTTGCTGTTCCCTCAATGAACTTTCAGGGTCGAGCTACCGACATGGAGAAGTGGAACCAAGGCTGTGAGAATTGACGTGGAGCTGAAAACAAAACGCAAGGGATTCCTGGCGATAAAATATTTCCCGTGCTCGTGTACTCCTATCGTTTCCACGGTCTTCACAGCAGGAGCTGGGGTGGTGTATTCGACATTTGCCGGCTAGCTCTGTTCTTGTTACGAGTCACGGTGCTTGAAGCGAACTCGAACACATTTGTCACGCGTCACAGAGACTCCATCTCCTTGAATAGCCACCTGGCGGAAGCAAAAAAATTCTGCCACGCAAAATCTACAGTGAAATAGTATAGTAACTTCTTGAGCTTGCCCGGTCTGGCTACGCGACTAGCTTTTCATCTTCGTGGAGCGCCTCATTCGTTCTCATTCATCACTTTCATGCTCTTGCACTCCCACACATAACTATCGGGTTATCTTCTGACATGAAGGAGGATGCTGAGCATGATTCTATTTGAACTATGTTAGCTATTACGGCTTGTTGCTCGGAGCTTTGATGCAGACCTCGAATATTGTGAATTTCACTTTATGATTTTCTGCATTCTGGGATTCGCTCTGATCCTCCCGCTATAGCCTCGTCAGGCTTTCTGCTCCGCCTTTCGGCTGTTCGTTCACCTTGCGATTGTGTGTATGTTTTCGTACCCTCTAAATTTGTTCTTTATCAATCACATAAACCAGGTCTAAGATCTGATTTCGGACGGTCGCGATCGCCTCGCCCTCTGCGATCTCGAGCGACCTAAATGCTCTTCTTGACGAACCTGTCTCGCCCACCCTCTACCTCTCGTTCTCGCTTGGCCTGCCACTTTTTTTGGCCGTTCGGCCATCACCCCCAGGCAGACTTCTTGATGGGAGCCCTGGTGCTCTACTATTGCGGTGTTGAATTCTGGCCACGAAATATACCTTCACGCCACTCGCGGTCCGCCTCATGCGTTTGCCATCTCTGTAGATAACTTCAGCTTCGTCTAATTCCATGCTCCGAACCTCTAGGACTGGTCTTCGGCGGCCCGCACATTCGCCTTCAAAGGGAATGCCTCCATCAATTCCTTGCCACGATGTCCTCCCATCGGTTCTGATGCACCCAACCTATCCCTAGAGTGTCATAAACACTTCGTTCCCTTCCCAACGTCACTATGAGAAGCACTGTCTATGATCTGGTGGAGCCTAAGTTGAATGAATCTCTGGCTGGTGGAAATACGAAGCAAGGAAGGCTCTCTCCAGAATGGATCTCGAGACCGTGGCGTCTAAATGCCAGTCATCCGCACGGGTCGCGGTGGGAGCAACACCCGGTACTGGCGAAGAAGACTTTGCCGACTTACTCCGATTGGATTGCGAGGCTCAAGATGATCCGTGGACCATGGAGCAGATAGACGCAGGCAATTCTACGTTGTTTCCTATCCCATCCCTGCTCCCTACATTGGGTCATCACAAGAAAGAAAGGTGTTGGATCCACTTTCCTATCCTCTGAATCACACAATTACTGATTGTTGGAGGATTGGAAAGTCATGCTGGTTATAATAGTGTTATGTAAGGGTGGAGTGGAACAAAGAGCTATGCCCTTACACATCTATTTATTATTCCTAACATGATCAGGGCTTCCTGAAGAATGGTGCATTGCCAATGGTATCTAAACATCAATATCTGCTGCTACATATCCTCAATGACATACCCTAACCGCCTGGTCTTTCACCGCCTTGTAATTTATCTCCAGGACCAGACCCTAGAGTTGGGGGCACGGTTTGTGGCCGTTCGTCTTATTCTACACCATACAACCTCTTCTGCGTTTGTTTGCGCACACCTGAAAGCCCTTCTTGCCATTCTCCTGCGATCTCATCTGTGTCATGTTTCATGTGTCTGGACTCTTGCAAATTGTGCATTTATCTCTAATATAGTGCAGCCAACTCCCAATTCTTCCAAGGATATCAGGGTTTTCTGGGATGTCAGTTGTGTCCAAACATTGTATCTAGTAGTAGGCATCTTCAATGGTGTACCCTGGTGGCCCGGTATCTCGCTTCCTTCACTTGGGTGCAGAATTGGACCCCAGTGACTTGTCAACTGTGGGAGTAGAGGAAAACATGTAAGGTTAGGTACCAGATTGCATGGCATTTGCCCAATAACAACTGCTGATGGACCCATTGCAGTGGCCTGACAATGTGTGGATTTGGACAGGCGCTTACTCCCAGAGTTTTCCTATGCTTTTGTGAAATCATTGTTTCGCTCAGAACAAATGGTGAATCACGCATATTCTTCATAGGACTACCATTCCATCTGACATCATGCTTCTTGTTTTGCAAGCTGAATGTATGGTGTGAGTGACAGGTGCCATTCAGGATGCCCCATGTACCAGTTATCCCATAGGTGCATGTGGGCTCTGCTGATGATAAGGATGTGCTCTTTGCATGTCGAACCTGTCCAGTCTCTCCCCTCCCAAAAAATGCAAAATGAAAAGCTGTATTTTTTGAATTTGAAATCTTTGAATTTCATGGGTCCAAAGGCACCTGCAGGTGCAGAGTGGAGACAGTTTCTATATTGCACCAAGATGAAATATTCAGTATTGCTGAGTTATCTTCAAATAGAGAAAATTTTGTGTTTTTTCCCTTGGGGTCATCTGAATTGAAAACAGCAATAATACTCTATTCTCACTCTCACTTTGGGTCATTTTGTCAATCTAATGGGTTTCTTTATTGTTCTCAATAGTTTTTATTCCCTAGCCCCTATTGGATGACCAAGTCTCTGCCTCTGGATCCAACTGTGCAGTATGTGCTAAAAGCAGCAGGATACAAGTGAAACAGTAATTGGTGGTTTTTCCAATAATGGGAAATTGTCAATCAAAATGCTAGTGAAATGCTACAAATCCCTGAAACTGCCAACACCCCCTACATCACTACTCAGTTCTTGACATTGTGTCCAGTCATTGCCACACTTAAGGGGCTGAAAATCAATCTGAGTATTGTTGGGAGTTCCCATTATGCGACCACTAGGGTGCTCCAGGGATGCACGGTAGGCAGGAGGGACCCAGAGAATAAGCTCACCCCTAGGTCCCAAAATCCATCCATCATCAAGTTGAAAGGGAGACAGTGGGAGTGGGAATAGATGGACAGGATATTGGAGTATGTGTTTGGACTCTGCAGTGGGGAACTGGGAAATTTTGACAGTTTTTAATGAACCAGAGGCAATCTGCTTGCCATCAGGTGAGAAAGCAATGCACTGGATGGGATCATCATGCCCCTTCATTGGCTGGCCAATACTTGCACCCAACTCTACATTCCAGAGTTGTATGGTCTTGCCTAGGGAGCCAGAAGCAATCCACTTGCCATTAGGTGAGAAAGCAATGCATTGGATCTTATCATGATGCCCCCACATTGGCTGGCCAATGTTCATGCCCATCTCCACATTCCAGAGTTGTACAGTGTTGTTTGGGGAGGCAGATGCAATATGCTTACCATCAGGTGAGAAAGCAATGCACTTGACAGGACCATCATGCCCCTCCATTGGCCAGCCAATGCTTGCACCTGTCTCCACATTCCAGAGGCATATGGTTTTGTATAAGGAGGCAGATGCAATCTGCTTGCCATCAGGTGAGAATGTAATGCACTGGATGCCACCATGATGCCCCTCCATTGGCTGGCTAATCTTTGCACCTGTCTCCACATTCCAGAGACATATAGTCTTGTCCTGGGAGCCAGAGCAATCTGCTTGCCATCAGGTGAGAAAGCAATGCACCCAATGGGACCATCATGCCCCTCCATTGGCTGGCTGATGATTGAACCTGTCCCCACATTCCAGAGTTGTATGGTCCTGTCTGAGAAACCAGAAGCAACCTGCTTGCCATCAGGGGAGAAGGCAATGCACCAGACAGGACCATCATGCCCCTTCTTTGGCTGGCCAATCCTTGCACCTGTCTCCACATTCCAGAGTTTTATGGTCTTGTTTGGGAGCCAGAAGCAATCTGCTTGCCATCAGATGAGAAAGCAATACAGTGGACTGGACCATCATGCCTCTCTATTTTATGGGCAGTGGTCACACCTATCTCCACACTCCAGAGTTGTATGGTCCTGTCTGAGGAGGCAGAAGCAATTGCTTGCCATCAGGAGAAAGCAATGGACAAGAGGGCATCATTATGCCCCTCCATTGGCTGGCCAATCCTGGCACCTGTCTCCACATTCCAACAGTTGTATGGTCTTGTCTGAGGAGCTAGAAGCAATCTGCTTGCCATCAGGTGAGAAAGCAATGCATTTGATGGGACCATCATGTCCCTCTACTGGCCAGCCAATCCTTGCACCTGTCTCCACATTCCAGAGGCATATAGTCTTGTATAAGGAGGCAGAGGCAATCTGCTTGCCATCAGGTGAGAATTTAATGCACTGGATCCCCCCATGGTGCCCCTCCATTGGCTGGCCAATCCTTGCATGTGTCTCCACATTCCAGAGACATATGGTCTTGTCCCAGGAGCCAGAAGCAATCTGCTTGCCATCAGGTGAGAAAGCAATGCACCCAATGGGCCCATCATGCCCCTCTATTGGTGGGCCAATGCTTGAACCTGTCTCCACACTCCAGAGTTGTATGGTCTTGTCTGAGGAGCCAGAAGCAATCTGCTTGCCATCAGGTGAGAAAGCAATGCACCAGATGGGACCTTTATGCCCCTCCAATGACCTGCCAATGCTTGCACCTGTCTCCACATTCCAGAGTTGTACAGTGTTGTCCCAGGAGCCAGAAGCAATCTGCTTGCCATTAGGTGAAAAAGCAACAGATACTACATCTTCAGAATGCCCTTCCAAGATCAACATGATCTGCCAGTGTGGAAGCTGTCCCTGAGTAAGTTTTGCAACTCCTGGAAATTGACCTTTCCATTTCTGATATAGGAGAGATGATGCAGGAGCAAATGTCAGACCTGAGAGATAGATGTGAGGCATGCTGGTGGCAATGGCAGTTCTAAACATGGAGATGAATTGCAGGGCATCTTGTTGGAGTTCAATGAGGTCTGCAGCAATCTGTGGAACCAACATTGCAAATCAGCCCAGAGCTTCAGTAGGTACTAAAATTGGCAATATGCTTACATGACAGCTACTAAGTGGGACTAATGGAGTTTGAGGGGAGCTCTGCATAACACTCATCACTTCCAACCAGTGTAAAAAATCCTTCTGAAAGAAGGACCGCATCGGTTTCTCAGTGACCTCACTGTTAGGTGTTGTGGGCACATGGAAACCCCAGAATCGACAAGCATAGTACAGATAATCAGGTATATGTTGTTCCCTGAGTATCTTAATGTTGGGTATGTGGGTGTTGCGAAGGAATGATGTTGGAAATTGACAGATATTGAAGGTCAGGGTCTCGTCCATCACACGGAAACACGCCAAGACCATGTCCTGATTTGCTTCGGCTTTGTCAATGTGGAAATCTTTGTTCTGCTCTGGGTGACACAAGAAATCGCGATAAGATGAGTGAAGAAGCCCAATGGGTTCATGGTCACTGTGTGTACCACTAAGGAGCGAGGCAAGATGCTTCACAATTCCTCGTTGTATGTCCATGTCATCGTCATCTCGAGTGAAGGTGGAGTCGGGTGGGACCAGGTGCACGAGAGCATGGAATGATAAAGGCTCGCGAGCGCATAGGATTCGGCCTAGGATTGACTTGACTCGTTTTACTGCTATCGCACTCAATGGATCGCAGTGCTCCGCCATGACGGCCCTGTAGAGCGCATACAGCCCTTCATCACTACTCAGCACAGTCGCAATACGGTCCCGCGGGCCGACGCCGGCTTTGCTATCACTGCGAATGAAGCGGCAGGCAGTAGCAGCCCACTGAAAAGATGTTCCGGCCATACGAATGAGATCCCCCAGCTGTGTCTGGTACTCTCTTGGAGTCCTTTCAGGTTGCGGAGTTCATTGTGTATATACGTCGCAATGTCGCGCGAGGTCTGAGAAGTCGGGATGTTGTCCACAAGTATGATGCCAACCCCGGGGGGGAGCGGAGACTGTAACGCATCTTGAATATCATGTTCATATCTCGAAGTGACTACGACTCGAAGGCCCAGAGGGAATTCTGAGGCTCGCTTCGTCAGAATAGCGAGCACGTTGGCGCGAGCTGCAACGTCCCCAGATTCGTCAAATGCATCGATGAAAATAACGGTCTCTCCCACGGCCTTATCACCCTCAAATGATGCGATGATGAAGTGCTGGAACTGCAATTTGCAGTCAAGTGTTGTTCGTATTGCGGTGTCGTTCTTCACAACATCCACAAGGCGCTGCTTCCGGGAGCTGTCGAGGTCAGCGAAGGTCTCGAGCAATCGTGCTGAACAGGTTGGTGGGGTTTGTTGCGAGGGGTTTATTTTTGTCGAACCCATAATACGACCCCTTGCGTTGAAGTTTAGAAATGCGTTTTGCGCATGAGCGAAGGACTGACGATTTCCCTGCACCCGCCGTGCCACACAACCAGAGCACACGAGACGATTCGTTAGACCTCAACGATATTGAGCCATTCGAATCAGACTCCGGGGTATCCGCTCTAACAACCCAACGCTCTATAGCCTCGATGATCTCGATGCGTGTGCCTTGTAAGCACCCTTGATCCAGATCATGATGGGCCTCTGGGGCGTATTTCAGTTCGCTCAGCACTTGCAAGTCTCCTATGTGCCATTTTAGGATCCAGGTTTAATCGAATGCATACAAGAAGCACTTACGGACTTCAGTCACGATGTCTAACACGCGATGTGTAATGACGGTGCATTCGATGTTGGCACGGTCGATCAGATTCCGTCGGAGAGTCTCCAGGATCCCCTTGTAGTTATCGATCCGCGCGTCCACAAGAGAAACCGTGTACTTCGCAGTGCGTTTCACTGCCACCCACACTGATCAGTCCTGGAGTACGTAGAACGTGTGGGATTCCACATACGAACGACTTGTCCCTGCAATACCCCCGAATGAAATACGCGCATTCCATTATTTGGCTCAATATTTGGTTGATGATATCTTGGTCTCTTTCCGAGCGTTTCTTCAACTCCCCGGCTTCCTCGGCAAAGGAACAGCTATCCGCCATAGTCTGGACTAAACCCATCACATTCGCATCTCGCTGACTCTGGACGGAAGGGATCTAACGGAGTACCAGTGAGAAAGCATACAGATACAAAGCTTGATTCTAGTCATACTTTATACGCTGCTGAGACAACACCCCACGCTAACTTGATCCAAGGGTGAACCTGTTTGTAAATACTTCTTAGTAGTCGTAGGGCTCAGAGAATTCAGGATGGAACATGCCTCGGCGACCGCATCAGCAATTTTCACAAGTGCGTCGAGGCGACTTAACAGCGGCTGCCAAGCATTAAACTGGGCTGTGATTTGTGTTGCAAGTGGGGTGATAGCTTGAATGGCATCATTGACAGCCGCTAGTCCCGGACCTAGTTGCTCGGCAGCTTGCTTGGCCTGCTCGGCAACCTGTTTGGCATCGTGGTAGGCAACCCCATGGACACCCTGGTCTGCAGTTCGGTCGGTAGTCTGATCGGCAGTCTTTGTTGGCAGCCTGGTTGGCAGCTTGATCGGCGCCCTGGTCGGCAGCTTGATCGGCAGTTTGCTTGGCTTCCTGGACAGCCCCATCGGTGGATGCGAGAGAGGATGCCACCCATATTGTTAACTCTCCGAGTTTGTCCTTCGCGCTACCTTTTAAATCGAGGCAGACCTCTGCAAGAATAAAGACTATGCGTAAGTATGGCCCTCTCTTCACATAAACATAAGCAGATTCACCTCGGTCTCTCGCAGAGGAGAGATCCAAAGTACACGATGCAACAATCCGCCCGGAACGTCCAAAACGGTGCTCGCACAAATCAATAGCCACTCGAGAATTGGTATGTGTCGGAGCCACCATACTGCCAGGAGAATGTGAATAAAGAAAGGCGACGAAGGACGTGGCGCGAAGGAGACCTACAACTCATCCCCGAAGGGATCCTTCCACGTCACGGTCTTATCAATTGCCTTGATATACTCCGACTTTGGCGAACGAAGCCCAGTGACGGTAGCAGGAGGTTGGATCATGAAGTGAAGGCGATATTGTTCCGATGTACGTAGAAGATGACTGTTGCATCTGGCCCCTGTCGCGAGGGCCACACAGATTTGTCAGATGCGAACTGCTGGTCTGTAAGTAGACCGCATACTTGAAATATACATTGTGCGCATGTCCACTGGGTTCAGCGAGTCTTTGGATCCCATGATATGTGAGAAAGAGCAGTGTAACTGATCAGATGTTTAAAGATGATGGAGGGTGGTGCAATCGCTAGCACCCGAGGGCGAGGACGAGGACACGGAGATCAATTTGCGAGAAAAGAACCCCGTGCTTCAGGGCATCCAATTAAAATCGGCCAGATATCTTTCAGAAATGGTTCGCCAGTGTGCCAGTGCCGCTTACCTGGTCTGAAGATGTCAAAGATCCGTATTCGCAGTAGTCTGACTTTTGGCGCTAAATCTCTGCAAGATGTTGCTGACTTAATCGCATGCTAGGTCAACGTTTGTTATTAAATCTGTCCTTTCTACAGCGATGCCTTCCTTCTTTGCAGATTCGATACTTGTCTCTGCACTGTCCCCCTGGGCTGCAATTGGAGTTCTCCGCGACAAATCCGAATCTAGCGATGATTGGGGAATACAGTAGGTGGAATGGATCAATCGACATCGGGTGCGACATTCTTTTGCTCAGGCATCTGGTCGATGTCGCCAGGTGGTGCTCCCGCCTCCATTTGGGCACTGTCAGCCAATTGTTGAATCCGCCCGGCCTCTTCATCGCATGCAACTGTGGCTAGGCCTCCAGGTGGCTGAGACGTGCCCTTCCGAAAGCAACCGTGGAGGGCTTCCACAATACAATGCGCATCCCGACCCCCAAGAAAGTTAATTTGGGGATACTTACAGTAATGCATTTCCCCACAGCTAGTACTTCAATGCGTGTCTCATACTTTTATAACGCGCTGGTGGATGACCTTTTTAAAGTTCCTCTGAGATTTCTCATGCGCGAATGGTCCACTTATAACGGTATGTAGAGAGCACTTCGTGGGCAGACACGTTTCGCGGGATTTAAGGCATATGCCGCGCGGAGAACAAATTGCAAGGGGGATGAAGAAGCCAAGATGTTCTCGGTTATGGGAACGCAGATGGAATACCACGATGAGAATTCCGCCTGGCTGACGACGCTGAGGTGCGATCGTGAGGGTGGGGAATAGAGATGTCATTGTTAATCAGTGCATAATTCAACTTTGTTATTCACTCGACCAGGTCGCGGGCCCCTGGCTGTACAATGAGCTGAGGTTGTAAAACTGGAATAGAAGGGGACCAAAAGTGTGAAAATGGATGCAAAAGGGGAAAGTTAAATGCGGGGATTTCATAACAAGAAAAGGTTACTTTAATTCGCCGTACTCGTCTTGTTGCCGTGGTCTTCAGAGTGAGTGAGAGGGAGGTGTATATTCGGCTTTTGCCGCTCATGTGTGATGTAAGCGAGATGGCTGGCAGGCGCCACCCTTTTGCAAACACACTTTTCTGATGGCCAGGGTAACAAGACTCACAATTGACATTCCTGGCCGTTCCCTATGGAAGGTGGTCTCTGGAGGATATCATCGGAGATTTGGCTCGTGAGAACGTTCCAACCCCCTCTTGAATCTTTCCCGAGAAGAAGGCGATCGAGCACCTTACCAGAGAGGTCGGACCTGCCGCCGTTGCACACCTAAATGCTTTTGGAGGCACGACTGCCACTCTTAAAATCAGTTTTGGCAGAGGACACGGGTGAAGACCTCGAGATTCCTTTCCTTCCGTTGCTCCGACGATCACTCACGTTCTTCGCGCATCTAATTCCGGTCACGTTCTGGGATTCTTCCCAGGTTGAGAAGAGATCACAGTAGTCGGCACATCCTGGCTGAAAAGCAACGGTTTCCTCTTGGCGTCAACTTCAATGCTCCAAGCAAATATTTCATGTCATCTCCTACACTTCACTATCCCCGTCGCTGAGTAGCAAACCGTGTTCGCCCTACTTCCTCCGGTGCCAGGAGGGTCATCATTGCTGGAACTTCCATCACCATTTCCGATGTCGTGTACGTTGTCGATATAGGAAAGGTCAAGGAGAAACGATACGATCCTGAACGCCACATGACTCCGCTTGGATCCGCTTGGGTCGGTTCGTCCAACTTAGATCAACGAGCTGGTCATGCTGGACGTCGTTGACTTGGTGTATTATGGTACTATATCTTGCTCACGGATGGAAGCCCTCCATCCTTATCAGATGGTGGAACGTTGTGACGCGCGTTTAAGCTTTCGACTTTAGTGGAATGACTGTCAAGAGATCTTGGCCGCACTCATCGAGCCTCCGGTGCCTGAACGAGTCGAGATGGCATTGCAGACCCTCGAGATGGTCAATGCGCTGGATGCGGGGCAGTGATTGACACCGCCAGGGAGGATCTTGCAGCAGTGGCCCATCGAAGCCACGATCGGTGGTTTGGTGTTGTATGGATGTATGTTTAAGTGCCTGGCCTCGGCGTTGACCCTCACTACGATATCGACGAATTGGGAGCCTCTGATGGCACCCATAGGGGCAACACAGGAGGCATAGGAATCTAAAGCCTCCTGGACGGAAAACGAATTCCGCGCTGGATACAATAGGGCAGGCTGAAGGAAACAAGATGCAAGCAAAACAGTATTTGGTGGTTTTTCCAATCATAGGAAACTGTCAATTGAAATGCTAGTTAAATGTTACAAATCCCTGAGACCACCAGCATCTTCTACTTCATCAACTGGATCTTGACATTGCATCCACTCTGTGCCACATTTGAAGTGCTGAAAATCAATCCGGGTAGTGTTGGGATTTCCCTCAGTGTGACAGTGAGGGTGCTCCAGGGATGCACGGTAGGCAGGAGGGACCCAGAGAATGAGCTCATCATTGGGTCCCAAAATCCATCCATCATCAAGTCGAAAGGGGGATGGTGGGAGTGGGAAGAGATGGATAGGGTATTGGAGTGTGTGTTTGGACTCTGCAGTGGGCAACTGTAAAATTTGAACATGGTTGGGCTGGCAGTTAGAACCAAGCTTGCCATCAGGCAACAAAGCAATAGGGAAGATGTCATCACCATGCCTCTCCATTGGCTGGCCAATCCTTGCACCTGTCTCCACATTCCAGAGTTGGATGGTATTGTTCCTGGAGCTGGCAGCAATCTGCTTGCCATCAGATGAGAAAGCAATGGACCAGATGTGATCATGCTCCTCTATTGGCTGCCCAATCCTTACACCTGTCTCCACATTCCAGAGTTGTATGGTCTTGTCCATGGAGCTGGAAGCAATCTGCTTGCCATCAGATGAGAAAGCAATGGAGTGGACAATATCATTATGCCCCTGCATTGGCTGGCCAATGGTTGCACCTGTTGCCACACTCCAGAGTTGAATGGTTTTGTCATTGGAGCCAGAAGCAATGTGCTTGCCATCAGGTGAGAATGCAATGGACCAGACACTACCATGATGCCCCTGCATTGGCTGACCAATTCTTGCACTTGTCTCCACATTCCAGAGTCGGATAGTCATGTCCTCAGAGCCAGCAGCAATCTGCTTGCTATCTGGTGAGAAAGCAATACACAAGACACCAGTATGATGCCCCTCCATTGGCTGACCAATGCTTTCACCTGTCATTGTCCAGAGTTGTATGGGCTTGCCCCAGGAACTGGTAGCAGCTTGTTTGCCATCAGGTGAGAAAGCAGCAGATAGTCCACCATTCTGATGCCATTCTAAGATCAACTTGATATTTGGCCAGTGGTCAATGTGTCCCTGAGTAAGCTTGGCAACTCCTGGAAATTGACCCTTCCACTTCTGATATAGGAGGGATGATGTAGGAGCAAATGTCAGAGCAGAGAGGTAGATGTGAGGTGCACTAGTGTTGAGAGCAGTGGCAAACATGGAGATAAATTGCACAGCATCCCATTGCAGTTCAACAAGGTCTCCAGCAATCTGGGAAATGCATGTTAAGAATCAGCCTGCAGCTTCAACTTCTGCTCAAAGTGGAGTCATGCATACATGAGAGGTGCTAATTGAGGCAAATGGCTTTACCATGGGGTTCTGTGTAACACTCATCACTTCCAACCAGTGGAGGAAGTCCTTCCGGAAGAATGACACCATGCATTCCTGAGCAAACTCACTGCTGGGTGTTGCCAACACATGGAAACCAAAGAATCGACAAGCATAGTAAAGATAGTCAGGGATGTGTTTTTCCTGGAGTTCCTTAATGTTGGGGACATCGGCATTGCGGAGGAATGATGTCGGAATTTGACAGATATTGAAGGTCAAGGTCTGGTCCATCACACGAAAACATGCCAAGGCCATGTCCCGGTGTGCTTCAGCTTTGTCAATGTAGAAATCCTTGTTATGGTCGGGGTTACACAGGAAATCGCGATAAGACAAGTGGAGAGGCACAATGGGTTCATGGTCACTGTGTGTACCACTAAGGAGTGAGGCAAGATGCTTCACAATTCCTCGTTGTATCTCCATGTCATCCTCATCTGAAGTGAGGATAGAATCCGGTGGAACCAGGTGCACGAGAGCATGCAATGACAAAGGCTTCTGAGCGCATAGGATTCGGCCCAGGATTGACTTGATTCGTTCGACTGCAATCTCAATCGATGCATCGCAATGTTCCTTCATGACGGTGCTGTACAGCCCATAAAGCCCTTCATCACTACTCAGCACCGTCGCAACCCGGTCGCGCGGACCAACCCCGGCTTTCCTATCCCTGGAAATGAAGCGACAGGCTGTAGCAGCCCACTGAAAAGATGTTCCAGCCATTCGAATGAGATCCCTCAGTTGGGTCTGGTACTTCTCTCGGAGTTTCTTCACGTTACTGAGTTCATTGTGCATATACGTCTCGATATCGCGCAAGGTCTGATAAGTCGGGATGTCATCCACAAGCATGATGTCAACCCCGGGTGGCCGTGGGGACTGTAATGCCTCTTGGATGTCGTGTTCACATCTCGAAGTGACTACAACTCGAAGCCCCGGAGGGAGTTCTGAGGCTCGCTTTGTTAGGATAGTGAGCGCGTCAGCTCGAGCCGAAACGTCCCCAGATTCGTCAAATGCATCAATGAAAACAACGGTCTGTCCTAGGGCCTTATCATCCCCGAATGATCCAATAATAAAGTGCTGGAACTGCAATTTGCAGTTGGCGGTCCTTCGTATCGCAGTGTCGTTCTTGACAGCATCAACAAGACGCTGTTTCCGGGAGCTGTCGAGGTCGGCGAGGTCTCGAGCGATGGTACTGAACAGGTTGGTCGGGTTTATTGCAAGGGGTGTATTTCTGTCGAAGCCATAGTACGACCCCTTGCGTTCCAGGTCAGAAAGGCGTTTCGCGCATGAGCGAAGGATCGACGACTTCCCGGCCCCCGCCGTGCCACACAACCAAAGCACACGAGACGATTCGTTAGAGTTCAATGTTATCGAGCCACTCGAATCAGATGGCGTATCCGCTCCAACAGTCCAACGCACTATAGCGTCGATGATCTCGGTACGCGTGTTTGGTAAGCACGCTTTATCCAGATCATGCTGGGCCTCCGGGCGTATTTTAGTTCGCTGAGTACTTGCAAGTCCCCTGTGGACGATCTTAGAACCCGGGTTTTGACCGAAGGCATACAAGGACCACTTACGGACTTCAGTGACGACGTCTAAGACACGATGCGTAACGACGGTGCATTGTATGTTCTCATGATCAATCAGATTCCGTCGAAGAGTCTCCAAGGTCGTCTTGTAAGTATCGATCCGTGCGTCCACGAGAGAAACCGTGTATTTCACAGTGCGTTTGACTGCGGCCCATGCTAATCAGTCTTGGACTAAGTAGACAATGCGGGATTCCACATACCGAAGGATCCGTCCCTGCAATAGTCCCGAATGAAATATACGCATTCCATTATTTGGCGCAGTATTTGGTTGATGATGTCTTCATCTCTTTCCGAACACTTCTTCAATTCCTCGGCTTCGTCGGCAAAGGAGCAGCTATCCGCCATAGTCTGGACTAATCCCATTACTCTGGCATCTCTGTCACTCTGGACGGAAGGGATCTAATGGAACACAAGTGAGGGAACATACAGGGACAAAATTTGATTCTAGTCGTACCTTATACGCCGCTGAGACGACTCCCCACGCTAACTTGATCCAAGGGTGAACCTGTTTGTATATACTTCTTAGTCGTCGCAAGGCTCAGGCAATTCAAGATAAAACATGCCTCGGCGACCGTATCCGCAACTTTCACAAGTGCTTCGAGGCGCCTCAACAAGGGCTGCCAAGCATTGAACTGGGCTGTTATTTCTGTCGCAAGTGGGGTCGCAGCTTGAATGGCGTCATTGAGAACCGCTAGTCTGGAACCTAGCTGCTCGGCAGCCCGGTTGGCATTCTGGACAGCCTCAGAAGTGGATGCAAGAGAGGAGGCCACACATATTGTCAACTCTCCAAATTTATCGTTCGTGTCACCTTTTAAATCGAGGCATATCTCTGCAGGGATCAAGACTGCGCGTGAGCATAGCCCTCTCTTCATCCCAACAAGAGCAGGGTCACCTTTGTCTGTAGCGGTAGAGAGATCCAAAGTAGACGATGCAACGATCCGCCCCGAACGTCCCAAACGGCGCTCGCGCAAATCGATGACCACTATGCAATCGATAGATGTTGGAATCACCGTGCTGCCGAGAGAATGTGAATGAAGGGCGACGAAGTATGTGTGCGTGAAGAAGACCTACAACTCTTCCCCGAAGGGATCCTTCCATTTCACGGCCTCGTGGGTTGCCTCGATGTACTCCGACTTTGGGGAACGAAGTCCAGTGACAGTAGCAGGAGGATGGATGGTGAAGTGAAGGCGATAACGCTTCGATGTGTGTACAAGATGACTGCTGCATCTGGCCTCTGTCGCGAGGGCCAATCAGGTTTGTGAGATGCGAGCTGCTGGTCTGTAAGGAGACGGCATACCTGAAATATACAGTTTGTGCACGTCCGCTGGGTTCAGCGGGTGTCTGGATGTCATAATATGCGAAAGAGGACTCTAACTAATGGACAGTGGTGGAATGGACCAGCACACCAGGTTTAGATCAGTTTTGCGGCCACGAGGCACCCTGGTTGAGAAGCACCGATGCATCCATCAAAATTGGACGGATCCATATGTATTGCGCTTTCAGAAATGGATAGCCAGTACGTCCCAAGTGGAGCTCAGACCTGGTCCGAAATTGCCACAGATCCGTGTTCAGCCGACTTTTGGACTGCCAATCCCACGGTCAAACAAGTCGATTATCAACCCAAGTTACGTTCATTAGGACATTGTGTGGCCCAACGGCTCAATAGCTTTCAGGTCTGGGTGAGCTCGGCGGTCAGTCATTATATCAATGTTGATAGGGATCAATGTGTCTCATTAGACTTGGAATCTGTCCTTTCTACGCACTGGCCTACTCTTCAGATTTGATATCTGCCTCTGTACCGTTCTCCCAAGCCGCCGCCGCAATTGTAGTTCGCCCCGACGAATCAGAATCCAGCGACAATTGAAGAGTAGATTACAAGGGTTAATTGACATCGGGGTTGTCAAATTTTTATCAGCGTTCTAGTCAGTGTCGCCAGCTGATGCCGCTGCCTCCACGTCGGTACAAAGGATACTGTGGGCCAATTGTTGAATTTTCCCAGCCTCCAGATGGCTGAGATGCAGCCTTCCGAAACGAATCACCGTGCACTCCTATAGTAGAATGCACACCCCGACGCCTCCGAGAAGGTTGATTTGATCCCCCCCCAAGTACTTCGCGATGTGTGTCCCACACTTTTTAGCGCGCTTGTGGACATGTGCGAATGGACTACATACAGAAGTATCTGGCGAGCACTTCGTGGGCAGATACACGGCGCGAGAGATGGGCACATTTAAGGCATACGCCACGTGGAGAATGACATGAATGAAGGGTCCAGGGCCCGGAGAAGCAGATGAAGCACTGCGACGGGAATTCCATGTGTTCGGGGACATTAAGGAGTAATCACGAGGGTGGCAGGGGGGAGGGAATAGGGACCAAATCGTTTATCCGTGTATGATTCAACTTCGCCATTCGCTCAATGACCTTCCGGGCGGTGCGCCACGAGCCCCCTCACAAACCCAAGATAGAAGTGGAACTAAGGGCGAATTGACGCGGAACCGAAAACGAACCACAAAGATTGCCCATTGAGTAATTGTCCTAGTCTCGTGACCAGACCTCGCTACTGCTGAAGGTCTGGCAGAATGGGGAGTTCCGAAGGCGCGGGCACGAAGCTTCCGCTCCAGCCAATCACAAAAGGTTTTGACCGGCGTTTGCCGTGTCTTTCAGTTGGCTTTGACTCACAAATATTTCTTGATCTAGATGTAGCTAGAATAATACTATTAGTTATGGGGTTTGTTGCCGCGACCCCTCTAGCCCCTTCAATTCTCCCCCATTGCGGCCCATATTTCGTACATAGGAGCAAGCGGTATATACCTAGGGTTCTGTGCAAAAAGAGTGCCAAAAATCTGTTAAGAGTGGATGTCTCTTAGCTAGAAACACTTATTATTGTCGAGCGATATGCTCGGTATTTATATACAAAATGTAATACTAGAATGTTCATTTAAGTCCGTACTCCATGGTCCGCTGACTATGCCAACTGTGCTGGCTAATTTAGCTGTGTTCCGATGTTTCCAGAATGTTTCCGATTTATTTCCTTATCAGGATGTGCTCCATCCAATACTCCCCCTCAGACCAATATCATCCCCAGATCTGCCCGGAAGCCTTCGAATTTTGGGCATGGCAAAGATTTAGTAAATATATCCGCAGTCATTTTGTTGGTAGGGCACCAATAGACTGCCATGATTCCATGTTGTATTGTTTCCTGAATAAAATGGAATTGGATGTCGATATGTTTGGATCGTGCATAGAATTGTGGGTTTCCCACAAGTGCGATCGCCAATTGATTATCGATATGTAATTCCAACGGTCCGGGTTGGCTAAATCTGAGAGCATTGAGGAAGTTCCTCAGCCATACTATCTGTTTCATAGCTAGAGTAGCGGCAATATATTCTGCCTCCATTGATGATAGGGCTACAATTGATTGTTTCTTGGATGTCCATGAGATCGCTCCACCACCGAGTAAGAACGTGTATCCGGAGATTGATTTCCGATCAATTTCATTTGAAGCCCAATCCGCATCTGAGAATCCGGATATGGCTATGGTGGCACTTCCTCCACATTGATCGTACATAATTCCCATATCCTTAGTCCCTTGGAGATACCTAAAAAGGTGTTTGACAGTGTGCCAATGCTCATTGGATGGATTATGAGAGAATTGCAATAGGGATTGTATTGCATAAGCAATATTGGGATGTGTTCCGATAGCAGCATACATGAGCGAACCAATGGCTGCTCGGTATAATTCAGGTTGGTTGAATTTATTGGCATCAGTCATGACATGGAATTGAATGGACACTGGTAGGGGTGTAGCAGCTGTGCTGCTTTGCATCATATTGAATCTTTCTAGGATTTTCCAGAGATATTGACCCTGGGAAATTGTAGTTGATTTCCTTTCTCGGTTCCTATTTATTTCGATTCCCAAGAGTAAACGCAGTATCCCCTGGTCTGTTGTCTCAAATTCCTGCTTTATTTCATTTTTAGCAGTGTCCAGTTGTGCTTTGGATGTTGATAGAAAGATGACATTGTCAACCCATATGGCAAGAATGTCAAATTCTTTGCTGTTGCGCCTTATGTAAACACAGTGATCATTCGGTAACCGGGTATATTTCAAGGTACCTGTGATATAGGAATTGAATTTTGTATTCCATTCCCATCCGGACTGTTTGAGTCTGTAGAGTGTATGGAGTAGTCAGGCGACTCTGTTGGTCCTGTCCTCATATCCTTCTGGCTGACACATGTATATGGTCTCCTGAAGATCTCCATTTAGATATGCACCTCAGATGTCCATTTGTCCCATTTCAAGATCAAGGACAGTGGTGATGGCGATTAGATTACGTAATGAATCCATTCGCATTATGGGTGAGAATGTTTGGTTGAAATCTTGACTGGGAATCTGCATGAATCCCTGAGCGACTAATCAGGCTTTGAATCGGGATAGATTCCCGTTGGCATCAAACTTCTTTTTGAATGTCCAGCAATTTCCGATAGCATGGCGATTTGGAGGTAAGGGTTTGAGTGTCCAGGTGCCCTTTTCCTGGAGCATCTGTAATTCACTTTCAATAGCCTTTTCCCATTGTGGCCAGTCTGGCAACTTTTTGGCATCCTTCAGGGTATTAGGCTTGTCCAACTCAGTCAGCCACAAATGTAGGTCTAGTTAGATATTACAAGCCTTGCATTTATATAGTCTAACTAGAGGTTTTGATGCTGGGGCCCCTGGGGCTGGCTAACCTGATTTCCATGGTTCAGGCAGGGCCCTGGGGCCCCTGGCTCTGAACTTAGAAAATGACCAGGGAGAAGTCATATAGGAGGGGGGTATCAGGATAGGTGCTGGAAGGCCTGGGAAGGCCCCTGAATGGGTCAGCGGGCTACACGGCTTATCGGGCCAATCACAGTTATTATTTTCTCATTGTTTATGATGGGGGAATCCCATGTTTCATTCTTATTGACTTGTTTATTATTTATTTATTTATTTATTTAAAAATTCACAGGAAACTACTTAGTAGCACCACACACCCGCCCTAGTGGGTGTGTGGTACCTTCCCTTGCCTCATTGGGGGTTCAGTCAGTTTTCAAAGGGGGGGATGTCACAGGCAGTATCTATTGTATGATAACCTAGATTAAATAAGTAAAAATAAGATTAATATGTTAGTAAAGGAAAAAAATTTGAAGGGAACACCAAAAGAGCAGCAGGTGCTGCTCTTTTGGCATCGTGGTACACCTCATAATCAAAAAAACTAACCTAATATTGCCACACACCCGCTTCGGCAGGTGTGTGGCACTGTATTTGTTTCGTGTTTCGTTGTTGCAGAAAATCGAGGGTTGGGGGTATGGGGGCAGCGCAGTCCCATGTTTTGCTTTGGACCTGGTCTGTGCATTTGTCAAGTCGGATATCGGGCAGTGGAGATACCTAGAATAATAGTATGTTAGTAAAGAAAAAAAAAACAAAGGCAATGCCAAAAGAGCAGCTGGTGCTGCTCTTTTGGCATTGTCACACACCTGTAGGGAGGGAAACTCACCTAATATTGCCACACACCCACCGAAGCGGGTGTGTGGTGCCGTATTTGTTTCGTCCTCGTATATGTTGCAGGAAGTTGAGGATGGGGGGGTATGGGTGGCTGCATGGTCCTGTGTTTTGCCCTGGGCCTGATCTGTGCATTCGTCGGGTCGGGTGTCACGCGGTAAAATGTACCTAGAATAATGATATGTTAGTAAAGAAAAAAAACGAAGGCAACACCAAAAGAGCAGCCAGGGCTACTCTTTTGGCATTGTGGTACACTGCGTAATAAAAAAAAAACTCACCTACTAGTACCACACACCCACCGAAGCGGGTGTATGGTACACGATGTCCTCGTCGGGTGGGTCTTCGCGGAGGGAAAAGACCTAGAAGAATGAATAATAATACATTAGTACAAAAAAAGAAAACAGAGGTGCCAAAAGAGCAGCTTCTGCTGCTCTTTTGGCACCGGTGGGATTAGATGTACCTAATATTACCACACACCTGCTTCGGTGGGTGTGTGGTTTGGAAAGTTTGGTTTGGTGGGAGGCCGTTTGGCCCGTGCTCGTTTGGCGGATTGTTGGGTTTTGGCGGGCGGGTGGTGTTCGTATGGCAAGTTTTCGTTGGGTGGGTGTTCATTGGGCAGGCGTTCGTGGGGCGGGCATTCGTGGGGCGGGCGTTCATGGGGCAGGCATTCGTTTCCCGGGCGTTCATTTCCCGGGCGTTCGTTGGGTGGGCGTTCGTTGGGTGGGCGTTCGTTGGGTGGGCGTTCGTTGGGTGGGCGTTCGTTGGGCGGGTTTGGGGTCATGGGGTTTGGCTCTGCGGGTTCATACAGGTTTGAGTTCAAGATCTAGAAAATAAATAATATTAGTTAAATCATTAAAACTTTGCAAGAAGAGCAGCTTACGCTGCTCTTCTTGCACCACAAAATAAAA